>JANAVB010035616.1:1370576-1460576 GCA_029216955.1 Iris pallida
TTGACTGGAAACAAAATGAAGCTTCAAGGCGATCCACGAGCTCTACTGGGCTAGACGAGCTTCGGTGCCTCACTTGAAATCCCCATGTCTCCTTTTGCTTTCTGAAAAGGATGCCCACAACGTGGGTCAGCACACATCATGTACTGGCGAGCGGCTTTTGGCCGAACTCGCAAATCTCTATACTAAATCAATATGTTGAGCTAACATTTACTAATGATCTTTCTACTTGTCTAGGTTCTTTTTAACAATTCATAAGAACATGATAGTAGAAATATATCATAAGCAACTTACCAATGTCGGCAGTCATCCCTGCACAAAACATGTTAGCACAATTTGCATAACGAGTAATTCATATTCATTCTTGCAGATATTGAAGTTGTCATTCGGGTCATGCAGGTGGACTATTCTACATGTTGGTCCATGGGTTATCCCCATGATTAGCCGCTGTGACTCTTTGGTACAGCTCATCGCTAAGGACTCAGATCGACTCCCATTTTCACATGGAGTCCCTAATCTCTCCTAGGCCGAGCGGTTCCAAGTGCCCCCAGATACCACCCGAGAGACAAATGTTTCCTTGTATACAAGTTGTCCGAGACCAAATGCATGCTCTAGCCGTTCTATCAGATGAGACACACTTGGACTTATGCACAGATATACGACACGTTTATTACCTGCCTTCAGATTCATCTCAACACATACAAGTTCGTCTGTACATGTCTACATTTCAAGCATACTAGTGACAAGCAGATGATCATTCTTATCGAGCAGATAGAATAGTAATACATATTCTTGCAATTGATTCAATTCAGTTATCTTCTCTTATCTTTTGTGGATGTGGTATCGTTGATCATTGGGACAAGGCAACGGAGTGGACTAGAGATCATTTTTCTTAGGCGTACAGATCAATGTTTGTTCGGTTGAAGCAAGTCACTGAGATGAATCTTAGTTGAGAGAAGGAGGGACTTCACGCGCCGTTCACGAACAATTCATGCGGCCTACATTGGCACCAACAGTTGATTAGCATACTTTGTCTCTTTCTCTCAAGATTCGGAATGAATACGAAATACGATAAAAGCGAACAATGAAAACCAATCATCGAAAACCAACACAAAAACGCATTCAACAAAACCAAGCAGCGAGAGAAAACATTCAGCAAAACTCTTAGATTCATTTCAATAGAAGCCAATCTATCAATTGGAAAGTTTCATTGCATTTCATCCATGACCAATCGATACCGGCAAGGATTTCACCAAATACTCAGTTCATGACTGAGTCAACAAGCCGTAGGTATTACATAGTGGACCGCGAGAAGCGAGGCACTACATAATAACCCACTGAGAAAAAGTTTTGTCCTTAAAACTTAAGAAACAAACTCACCTCCACTATTGTTGCATTCTGGATCAAGCAACGTGGAGAGATTGTAGACGCGCGCTGTCACGGTATTGGCGTTCCGCAACTGCTGATTGTGCGAATTATCTCGGAACGGCGGTGGGCCTGGCAGCTGCCCACGCTCTTCATTATCATCTCTATTCTGATCCGTTCTATTCTTTTTCGGGCAATATTTGACTGAGTGGCCCTGTTGGCCACAACGAAATCAAGCGTGATTAGCGGCACGACAGTCCTCCTTGATGTGCCCACTCTTGCCACAGTAACTGCAACTCTGGCCATTCACATAGCGGCAGTCCTCTTTAACATGCCTCGTCGACCGTAGAAGCCGTATGCAGGCTTGTTGTTCTGTTCCCCGTCAGTCTTTTTCTCTCCGTCATGATATCTCTTGGCAGGCTGATTCCGACTGTACTGCACTTTATTGGATGCCTTCTTCAGGCAGAACTGTTCCATCTGTAGCGCCGCCTAAAAGGCCTTAGAATATGACCCACATTCTCGATTCAACACACTCAGTTGAATGTCATCATTCAGACCTCCAACGAATCGATTTATGCGAGTCTGCTCGGTGGGTAGCATCACAGCAGCAAAATTTGCCAGCTTAGCAAATTCAGACTCATAGTCCTCCACGGACATATCTCCCTGTTTCAGTGTGATGAAGTCATCCTCCATCTTCTTGCTCATGTCTGGAGGCAGATATTGATCCAGAAATGCCTTCTTGAATGAGACCCATGAGATCTTCCCATTTCTAGCCGTTGCGAGCAGAGCTGACTTTTTCGCCTTCCACCAATCCTTTGCCCACAGCCGTAGAAGCATAACGGCACAAACTACCTTCTTGCTACTCGGAACTCCTATGAACGCGAACAGACTCTCCATTTTATCAATCCAGTCCATCACCTTATCGGGTGATGTCCTGCCTTCAAATTCCGAAGGTTTCGCGTCTAAGAAGTCCTTTGGCCTAAAGGAAGTGTGCCTTTGCGCTGGCTGGGGCTCATCACCCTCCACGGGCTCAATCTCGGGCGTTCCCGTTGGTTTAGTCGTTGCGGTGGTACCTCGATTTGCCGCAAGCGTCGTGACAATTTGAGTCAAGGACTCTAACTGTTTATGCTGGGCCTCTATTTGGGACTGTTCTATTTGATTGCATTCCTCATTGTCCTGCCTTTGCAGTTCCAACAATGTCATGATCCGTTCTATAGGATCTGTCGAGGAAGCTGGTCGAGTAGGGGCCATTTTTCAACAAAAGAGTATAACTTCTGTCAGTCTCATAAAATATTATGGACTTATTGTATAGGACATTGGTTTTCATAACTCAAAATCGGGACGCTTTTGAAAGCCATCAAAATACTTTATATACTTTTTTGAAAATAATATTTGCAAGAGGCCAAGGACGTAAAGCCGTACTTTGATACCACTTTGCCACGCCCCGATCCCGCTAGGGTCGTCCGTCTTGTCTGGATCCCTGTGGGATCGATCGTCCTCGCTAAGGCGTGATGCCGTGCAAGCCTCACGCCCCGATCCCGCTAGGGTCGTCCGTCTTGCCTGGATCCCTGCGGGATCGATCGTCCTCGCTAAGGCGTGATGTCGTACAAGCCTAAGTTGCGCTTGCACAAGGCCATGTACCTGCACAAAACAACTAGTCAAGCAAAAACACATGTACGTACCCATTAGTTAAGCAAAACACACGCACGCACCCATTCATTGCAGAAAACCAAATATTGGACACAGAGATTTGAAATGGAAATACTTCTTTTATTGATAACTTGATAGGAATATAAGTACAACGCTTTGCAAACTCAGAGTACCTTATATTTTGGCTACATGATTCTCTTTGAAACTCTCTTTTGAAAATAGTTGCAATGCCCATACATCATATCCCTCTATTACATGCTGGAAATAAAATACACCTTCAGAAGGAAAAGAAACTTAAAACTTGACTGGAAACAAAATGAAGCTTCAAGGCGATCCACAAGCTCTACTGGGCTAGACGAGCTTCGGTGCCTAACTTGAAATCCCCCTGTCTCCTTTTGCTTTCTGAAAAGGATGCCCACAACGTGGGTCAGTACACATCATGTACTGGCGAGCGACTTTTGGCCGAACTCGCAAATCTCTGCACTAAATCAATATGTTGAGCTAACATTTACTAGTGATCTTTCTACTTGTCTAGGTTCTTTTTTACAATTCATAAGAACATGATAGTAGAAATATATCATAAGCAACTTACCAACGCCGGCAGTCATCCCTGCACAAAACATGTTAGCACAATTTGCATAACGAGTAATTCATGTTCATTCTTGCAGATATTGAAGTTGTCATTCGGGTCATGCAGGTGGACTATTCTACATGTTGGTCCATGGGTTATCCCCATGATTAGCCGCTGTGACTCTTTGGTTCAGCTCGTCGCTAAGGACTCAGATCGACTCCCATTTTCACATGGAGGCCCTAATCTCTCCTAGGCCGAGCGGTTCCAGGTGCCCCCAGATACCACCCGAGAGACAAATGTTTCCTTGTATACAAGTTATCCGAGACCAAATGCATGCTCTAGCCGTTCTATCAGATGAGACACACTTGGACTTATGCACAGATATACGACACGTTTATTACCTGCCTTCAGATTCATCTTAACACGTACAAGTTCGTCTGTACATGTCTACATTTCAAGCATACTAGTGATAAGCAGATGATCATTCTTATCGAGCAGATAGAATAGTAATACATATTCTTACAATTGATTCAATTCAGTTATCTTCTCTTATCTTTTGTGGATGTGATATCGTTGATCATTGGGACAAGACAACGGAGTGGACTAGAGATTATTTTTCTTAGGCGTACAGATCAATGTTTGTTCAGTTGAAGCAACTCACCGAGATGAATCTTAGTTGAGAGAAGGAGGGACTTCACGCGCCGTTTACGAACAATTCACGCGGCCTACATTGGCACCAACAGTTGATTAGCATACTTCGTCTCTTTCTCTCAAGATTCGGAATGAATGTGAAATACGATAAAAGCGAACAATGAAAACCAATCATCGAAAACCAACACGAAAATGCATTCAACAAAACCAAGCAGCGAGAGAAAACATTCAGCAAAACTCTTGGATTTATTTTAATAGAAGCCAATCCATCAATTGGAAAGGTTCATTGCATTTCATCCGTGATCAATCGATACCGGCAAGGATTTCACCAAATACTCAGTTCATGACTGAGTCAACAAGCCGTAGGTATTACATAGTGGACCGCGAGGAGCGGGGCACTACATAGTCTGGCTCTTGAGAATTTTCTTTCGCCGGTCCAAAATGGATACAGGCATCTTCTCATACGATAGGTCGGTACCAATGACCAGCTCGGAATGATATAGGATATAGCTCGAATCCAAAATATATTGACGCAACTGAGATACATGAAACATGTCATGTACCTCATGTAGCGGCGGTGGAAGAGCAAGACGATATGATACATCTCCTACTCATTCGAGAATATTGAACGGTCCAATAAATCTAGGACTAAGCTTTCTCCGTACGCCAAACCTGATGACACCATGGGTAGGCAAAATTTACATAAATATGTGGTCGCCGACAAAGAACTCAAGGTCCCTCTGGGTGAACACATACCTCAAGCTCATATGGTCAGTGAAAATCTCTATTCGATCACCATACAGATAAGGCCTCCAAAGCTTGAAGGCAAACACAACCGCGGCCAACTCAAGATCGTGCATTGGATACATCTTCTCTTGGTCATGAAGCTGTCGAGACGAATAAGCTATCACTCGACCGTGCTGCTTAAGGACACAACCAAGTCCTCGGCCTGACTCAATACAATACACCATGAACCCACCTGGTCCGACGGGTAATGTTAGAATAGGAGCTGAAATTAAACACTGGTTGAGTTTCTCAAAAGAAACCTGACAAGCATCTGACCACTCAAAGCACACATCCTTACACGTCAGCCGTGTCAAAGATGCGGAGATCCTAGCAAAGTCTGCCACAAATCGTTTGTAGTAGCTTGCTAATCCAAGGAAGCTGCGACATCTGAAGTTATACGAGGTACTGTCCAACATTCAATAGCCTCAACCTTCTTGGGGTCTACCTCAACACCACCTTCAGCAATAATGTGACCTAAGAAAGAGACTCGATCGAGCCAAAAATCGTACTTGCTAAACTTCGCATAAAGCTGATGGTCCCGAAGAATCTGAAGAACCACGCGAAGATGTTGCTCGTGCTCTGCCTCAGCCCGACTATAGACCAAGATATCATCAATAAACACTATCACAAACTTGTCTAAGTGGGACATAAAGATGTGATTCATGAGATCCATAAAGATCGTTGGCGCATTGGTTGCTCCGAAAGGCATAATAAGGAACTTCCAATGGCCATATCGAGATCTAAACGCCGCCCTTGGTATATCCTGCTCTCTAACTCTGATCTGATGGTACCCAAATCACAAATTGATCTTAAAAAACATAGCCGCTCTACTAAGCTGGTCGAACAAGTCATCTATCCTGGGAAAGGGATACTTGTTCTTCACGGTCACCGCGTTAACCTGACTATAGTCAATGACTATACGCGATGAACCATCCTTCTCCTTCACAAGCAGGACTGAGCTCCCCAAGGCGATCCACTTGGACGAATGAATCCCTTGGTCCTACGCTCCTCAATATATTGATATAGTACCAACAACTCTGAAGGAGACATCTTATAGACTCTCGCTGACATTGGCTCTGCTCCTAGAACCAAATAAATATAATACCCAATCTCCTGAACTGGGGGCATACCAGGAAGCTCCTCAAGAAACACATCGGGAAACTCATAAACTACTCTGGGCAACTGAACCTCCTCGTCTACTGCCATCCATACGACCTCTGAAGAAGACTCCACCTCGCCTCTAGAGAATGAGAACTCAACCAATCCATACCTAGGACGACATCATAATCGTCTATAGGAAACTCTATCAACCAAACGAGAAACTCTCTTCCGCATACTATGACTCTACACGAGGCATAGACTCGGTCTACTACAAGACTATTACGAGTAAGTATATTCAACCTTATAGGTAAAAGACTCTGGCTCCAAACCAACACGTGTCACAAATGGTTCAAATATAAATGAATGTGAAGCACCATAATCAAATAAAGATAAAGCTGAACGAGAATGATACCTGCAACCACCTCCCCTGCCGCTAGCGCCTCCTCGATGGAAAGTATAAAAGATTGACCCTGGCCTCTGGGTGATGGACCCCTCTGAGCCTGAGTGTAACGCCCCAGTCCCAAAATACGTAGGACTAGGAACGTAGACATGTCAGCTGTATTCATACGAAGTACACTCCAATATATGGAATCCCCGTATGAATACATAAGCTGTAATATGCAGTAGAACCATAACTAATCTCATCCACGCAAAAATGAATAAAAGATATCATATAATGAAAATGAATTATCTTGATACAATATGTTGGGCGGAGACAAATCCACTACCAACAAAAAAAAAATACATATGAAATGAAATGATTTTAGCGAGCGAAGCGAAGACGATCCAAGCACAATCATCCTCAAAGAAATGGAGATGGTCACGACTAGAGCTAGAATACCTGCGAAAGACAAGAGCACACACCTGGAGAGATAACCAGGTCCTCAGAGGAACGTAACAAGACATATAATATCATGCCATATAAACTGAATAAATATTGCTCAAATAAATAAGTCAATTGAATTATAACATGGTCCAATACGCACCTATTAAACGAGCGTACCATCCCCCCAACCAAACAAGGACAGGAGATGGTAAACTAATTCACGGTGACGTATCTTTCCATGTTATGAATCCAATATGGTATCCGGACCCCAACAAGGTTCAATACCTTCTCATCGAAGTAGTAAGTCACACCTACAACCAAACAAGGACAAGATGTGACGAACTAATCCGCGACAAGTTATTGTTCCAAGCCACGGTTACAAGTACTAAAACCAAAAGTACTCGTACCTAACGGATAAAGGTAGCCTACCATTCTAAGTGAAATATAGTTAAGAACAATCCTTCCTACACATGGGCCCTGGCTGAATAGAATCGGCATGGTCCCTGGGAACCAGAGGCCCCATCAGTAAGAGCATGACGTTCCGCAGAATCGTCAGTGGCCGTCAGTAATCATGGATCATCATCCCCGTATCTCCAACGGAGAGTCCGGGTCATAAGGGAAGTGCATCGAAGCCCATACGCTAAGGAATTGTCCTCTCCGCCCAATACCTACTGTGTTGTATCCACAACACAAAACCACTATAACCGCTAAGTCCAACTAGCATGCAATCTCTATTAGCGGTTATTCCTATCACACGGCTTGTACGTACTGGTGGCTAGCCAATCACGCACGTCCGTGTTCTACATGTGACACACAACTTCGTGGTACAACGTGTCAAGGCCAATGAATGTAACACACAAGGTGGTCCCTTAAATCTAGGTTTAATGTATAAGAAAAATAATACATAGCAAGAAATATAAATGAACAGTAAGTTCTAACAGGTTATGCCATGTATCACAGTTTATTTTGCATAAAAAAAATAATGAACAATGCATGAAATATAAGCTAAAATAAATAAACAGCAAATGGCAAGGTATCTTGCCTGGTAGTACGCCTAGTGTGCTGAAATGATGAATGTGGCACGAACTACAACTTCGGTGCAACCACTATGCAAGGTGACCTCGGGTGGTGGCACGGACAGTTCCATTGGGTCCATAAGGGTCAATTTAGTTAGGGTGGACATAAAGTGGTACGAATTTGGTGAAGGAATAGTAATAATGGGATTGGACATGGAAAGGAGGAAAAATAAAGAAAAATAGGTAATAAATAAATATGATTTTTAGAGAACTACTTGAAAACTATATTCTACGTAATACTTGAAAAATTAGCTTGTAATAATTTGGAACTCACAACAAATTATTATTATTATTATTATTATTATTATTATTATTATTATTATTATTATTATTATTATTATTATTATTATTATTATTATTATTATTATTATTATTATTATTATTATTATTATTATACATATATATATATATATATATATAGGCTAGATACGAAAATACGAAGAAATAGTTTTATGGCTAAAAACATCACTTGCTTATATATATACACATTTAGGCAAATGCCATAATAAAATATTAATAATATTTTAGGGCTTTTAATCCCCATCTTGTATCAAAAATACAAAAATTTAGAAATATATTTTATACAATAGTCCTAATAGTAAATAGCAATAACTAATAGTGAAATAAATATAATACTAATAATAATAATAATATTATTATTATTATTATTAATTCTAATAAAGTTACTAAAAAAAGAAGAGAAACAGATCACAAATAAAACGAAAACAAAAAAATAAAAAAAATAAAAAAATAAAAAAAATAAAACTAACAACAAAATATCAGCTGTTGCCTGCTGCTCTCTTAACAGAGGCTAATGAAAGAGAATAAAAAAACGAAAGGGGAAAAAGAAGAAGCGGGAGAGAGAGAGAGGACGACGGCGGTTCGCCGGGCGATCGGAGGAGTAGGCGGCGGAGGCTGGACGGAGGGGGCTGGGAAGTGAAGTTCGAGGGGAGACGGTCCGTTCCAGCGGCGCGGAGGGGAGTAGAAACTCTGGCGGAAGGGCGGAGCTGGGTCGTGGGCGGCAGGTTTTGGAAGGACGGCGGAGCGGGGACTCTGGTCGGAGAGCGGAGGGTCAGGGCTGCTCGAGGTGGAGTCGGAGAAGAGCGTACGGGAAGAAGAGGGGGCGGATCGGTGGTCCGGCGGTCGGAAAAGATTGGTAGGCGACGGAGGCTTGCGTGGTGCTCCGGCGACGAGGTTGGCGGATGGTGGGGTACTGCGCCGGAGTGGCCTGACGAGGGTGGTGTCTCGCGGACTGCTCGACGCGGCTAGGGGCGATTTTGGTCAGGGCTCGGCTGGACGGAGGTAGCGGCCACACGTACGGAGGCGCTCAAGGCTGACGGCCGGAGGCGGAGCGACGTCGAGGCGGTCAGGCAGAGGTAAACCTAGAGTTAGGGTTTGAATGTCTCCTGATTTGGGTTTTCTTTAATTTGGTATTGGTTTGGGGCGGGCGGCCGGTCGTGGTGGCGATCGGTCGCGGTGGCGGTGGTGACGCAAATTTTTGGGCCGGCCGGTGGTTTTGCGGCCAGGACGGTGGCCGCGGTGGTACGGGATGGAGATGGGGTACATCATGGTGGAGACGATGATGACCTAGAAAAGGGTGGCTATGGTTCTCTGTGGGTGATCGGAAGGTGATCAGGTGGCCGGATTTGTGGAGTCGGGACGGCTATGGTAGTTGCGGGTTGCCTCGGTTGAACCGGCAAGGATGTGGCAGACAGGACACTATGACATCGAAAAAATTAGAGCTAGGGTTAGGGTTTTGTGTGTGTCGGGTTGGATGGTGTCCTGCATGACACAAAAAGGGATTATGATTTTGTCTGATGTGTCGGACAAGACGAGGGTGGGTGTAATTGTAAACAATGGAATAAGATTATGGGTGGTGGAACACGGACACGATGCACATACGTTGGTTGTGGAATTTTGTGGAGGAATATTGTGGAGAAAATATTGGAGGAGTACCTGCCTATTTATAGGATGTGGAAATTTCCAATTGGATAGGATTAGGAAAAGATTTAAAACCCAAATTAGATAATTCAATCTATTTAATTCAAATCCAAATATAAATCCTATTTAAATTATATCCCTTTAGTTTAAAATCAAATCAAATAAATCAACTTTCAATTATAGATATTAATTTAATCTATTTAAATAAATCCAAAATTAAATCAAGATTCAAATGGCCACAATAACTTCCAAATATACTTTTTAAAATACCAGTAATAATAATTTTGAAAATAATAAATATTTTTAAATATCTTTTTGAATAATAAAATAATAATATTAATAAATCTCAAAAATTACATTATAAATAAACTACTAAATAATTATAAATATATATGTATGTACAAATAATATTTTCATAATTATGCTTTTTCTAGTATACAATAAAATATTATTTATGATTAATAACTGCTAAAAACAAAAGGCTTTTTATAGCAAGAATAATAATTATATATAATATTTTGAAAATGTATAATAAAATAGAAAAAATATTTTTCTAAAATATGTACGCTCGCACATATTCGCACTCGACGAGCAAGAAAAATAAATTTCGTACGCGACGTACAATACGACTACGCGACGTACAATACAAAATTTTAAATCAGTACCAAATTTAATAAAAAAAATAGTAGAAATTTAGGGGTTTTACATCCTACCCAACTTAAAAAATTTTGTCCTCGAAATTAAGAATTCGTAGGGGGTGAGAAGACACAAGGGGTATCGATAAGGAAGCACAGTCAAATCGTTGGGCGAGATAAGGGAACGACGTTTAATGAAAACATGCATTAGAGTCGTGATTTCAATAACGCGAAGATAGTCATGGATTAACGCAAGAAGGAAATGTTTAAGATGACGCGAAATAAAGAATAGTATGGGTTCAAGAAAAATAAATTAAATTAGAGACCTTAAAGTTATGGTCTCTTGAGAGTAGGTTGAGGGCACGATTTAGAGAACGAATTAGATTTACTCGATTAGAAGGTCATGACAGTAATTATAGGGCCGAGAAAAGGACGAGTTGTTTAGGATGGAGATATAGCAATATCGAGTTATAATAATCATAATTGATATGAAGGCTAGAGGATTTTCTAGTACACGCTTTCGTCCTTCTTAAATAGGTGAAGGCGAAAGCAATATAGAGTTCGAAGGGGGCGCTATCGAATACGAATACGTTGTTCAAAGGCGGCCGAATAATTCAAAAAGAGTTGCCAAGGCAGTCGCGGAAGGGACTCTAGAGGACAAGTTTAATTATGTTCCATCCACGTAGAATAATAGACAAAAGCGAACCAAAGTGCACTCGGTTGATCAGACCATTATGCACCGGTTCTGACTAGACAATATGTTAGTGGACATGCCCAAATAACATATGTCTTGAAATAAGCTTGATAAAAAAATAAGCTTGCAAAAACTAGGCTACATTGGCATCATTAGTCTAGATAGTAAAAATATAGGCACGATGGTAGATGTAAGAAGAACAGATACGAATGGTCTAAGAGTCATAAGGATCTAAGTCTTGTTTATTCCTATACCATCATTCTACGGTTTTATTGACCAAGGCTTGGTTGACCAAATGGGTTAACTTCCTCTAGTCTCTATGGTTTAGATAATACTATTGGTATTCCCTTAATGGTCAAGGGTGTGTCAGGTCGCGGGATATTCTACCCAACTTAAAGAATTAAGCTAAGGGTGTTTGGGACATCTAACTAGTAGGGTCAATCTCTAGCAGGCACGAAGGAAAGATAAGAATTTTGTTATAAGGAATCAAATAAGATGCAGTCGATGAGTCAAACGGTAGATAAAATCTAGGAAAGAGTCAAGTATGTGGATGAGACCCTAGACTTCTAATCCTATACGCAGGCTTGCTTAGTATGGTAAAGTAACCAAACAATTTATCTTGACCTGCATGGGCCACCACAAAAATATGTAACGCCACAGTCCCAAAATACGTAGGACTAGGAACGTAGACATGCCAGCTGTATTCATACGAAGTATACTCCAATATATGGAATCCCTGTATGAATACATAAGCTGTAATATACAGTAGAACCATAACTAATCTCATCCACACAAAAATGAATAAAAGATATCATATAATGATAATAAATTGTCTTGATACAATATGTTAGGTGGAGACAAATCCACTACCAACAAATAAAAAAAATACATAGAAAATGAAATGATTTTAGCTAGCGAAGCGAAGACGATCCAAGTACAATCATCCTCAAAGAAATGGAGATGGTCACGACTAGAGCTAGAATACCTGCAAAAGACAAGAGCACACACCTGGAAAGATAACCAGGTCCTCAGAGGGACTAACAAGACACATAATATCATGCCATATAAACTGAATAAATATTGCTCAAATAAATAAGTCAATTGAATTATAACATGGTCCAATACGCACCTATTGAATGAGCGTACCATCCCCCAACCAAACAAGGACAGGAGATGGTAAACTAATTCACGGTGATGTATCTTTCCATGTTATGAATCCAATATGGTATCCGGATCCCAACAAGGTTCAATACCTTCTCATCGAAGTAGTAAGTCACACCTACAACCAAACAAGGGCAAGATGTGACGAACTAATCCGCGACAAGTTATTGTTCCAAGCCACAGTCAGATACAAGTACTCAAACCAAAAGTACTCGTACCTAACGGATAAAGGTAGCCTACCGTTCTAAGTAAAATGTAGTAAAGAACAATCCTTCCTACGCATGGGCCCTGGCTGAATAGGATCGGCATGGTCCCCCCTTGGGCACCAGAGGCCCCATCAGTAAGAGCATGACGTTCTGCAAAATCGTCAGTGGCCGTCAGTAATCATGGGTCATCAACCCCGTATCTCCTGCGGAGAGTCCGGGTCACAAGAGAAGTGCATCGAAGCCCATACGCTAAGGAATTATCCTCTCCGCCCAATGCCTACTGTGTTGTATCTACAACACAAAACCACTATAACCGCTAAGTCCAACTAGCATGCAATCTCTATTAGCGGTTATTCCTATCGCACGGTTTGTACGCACTGGTGGCTAGACAATTACGCACGTCCATGTTCTACATGCGACACACAACTTCGTGGTACAAGGTGTCAAGGCCAATGAATGCAACACATAAGGTGGTCCCTCAAATCTAGGTTTAATATGTAAGAAAAATAATACATAGCAGAAAATATAAATGAACAGTAAGTTCTAACAGGTTATGCCATGTATCACAGTTTATTTTGTATAAAGAAAATAATGAACAATGCATGAAATATGAGCTAAAATAAATCAACAGCAAATGGCAAGGTGTCTTGTCTGGTAGTACGCCTGGTGTGCTGAAATGATGAATGTGGCACGAACTACAACTTTGGTGCAATCACTATGCAAGGTGACCTCGGGGGGTGGCATGGACAGTTCCATTGGGTCCAGAAGGGTCAATTTAGTTAGGGTGGACATAAGGTGGTACGAATTTGGTAAAGGAATAGTAATAATGGGATTGGATATGGAAAGAAGGAAAAACAAAGAAAAATAGGTAATAAATATATATGATTTTTAGAGAACTACTTGAAAACTATATTCTACGTAATACTTGAAAAATTAGCTTGTAATAATTTGGAACTCACAACAAATTATTATTATTATTATTATTATTATTATTATTATTATTATTATTATTATTATTATTATTATTATTATTATTATTATATATATATATATATATATATATATATATATATATATAGGCTAGATACGAAAATACGAAGAAATAGTTTTATGGCTAAAAACATAACTTGCTTATATATATATACATTTAGGCAAATGCCATAATAAAATATTAATAATATTTTAGGGCTTTTAATCCCCATCTTGTATCAAAAATATAAAAATTTAGAAATATATTTTATACAATAGTCCTAATAGTAAATAGCAATAACTAATAGTAAAATAAATATAATACTAATGATAATAATAATAATAATAATAATAATATTACTTGTAATAAAGTTACTAAAAAGAGAAGAGAAACAGATCACAAATAAAACCAAAACAAAAAAATAAAAAAAATAAAAAAAACTAACAACAAAATATCAGCTGCTGTCTGCTGCTCTATTAACAGAGGCTAATGAAAGAGAATCAAAAAAAACGAAAGGGAAAAAAAGAAGTGGGAGAGAGAGAGAGAGAGAGAGAGAGGGAGACAGCGGCTCGTCGGGCGATCGGAGGAGTAGGCGGCGGAGGCTGGACGGAGGGGGCTGGGAAGTGAAGTTCGAGGGAAGGCGGTCCGTTCCAGCGGCACGGAGGGGAGTGAAAACTCTGGCGGAAGGGCGGAGCTGGGTCGTGGGCGGTGGGTTTTGGAAGGGCGGCAGAGCGGGGACTCTGATCGGAGAGCGGAGGGTCAGGGCTGCTCGAGGTGGAGTCGGAGAAGAGGGTACAGGGAGAAGAGGGGGCAGATCGGTGGTCCGACGGTCGGGGAAGATCGGTAGGCAAAGGAGGCTTGCGTGGTGCTCCGGTGACGCGGGCGGCGGATGGTGGGGCACTGCGCCGGAGGGGCCTGACGAGGGTGGTGTCTCACGGACTGCTCGACGCGGCTAGGGACGTTCTTGGCCGGAGCTCGGCTGGACGGAGGTATCGGCGACACGTGCGGAGGCGCTCAAGGCTGACGGCCGGAGGCGGAGCAACGTCGAGGCGGTCTGGCAGAGGTAAACCTAGAGTTAGGGTTTGAATGTCTCCTGATTTGGGTTTTCTTTAATTGGGTATTGGTTTGGGGCGGGCGGCTGGTCGCGGTGGCGATCGGTCGCGGTGGCGGTGGTGACGCAAATTTTTGGGCCAGCCGGTGGTTTTGCGGCCAGGACGGTGGCCGCGGTGGTGCGGGATGGAGATGGGGTGTGTCGTGGTGGAGACGATGATGACCTAGGAAAGGGTGGCTATGGTTCTCTGTGGGTGATCGGGAGGTGATCAGGTGGCCGGATTTGTGGAGTCGGGACGGCTATGGCAGTTGCGGGTTGCCTCGGTTGAACCGGCAAGGATGTCGCAGACAGGACACTATGACATCGGAAAAATTAGAGCTAGGGTTAGGGTTTTGGGTGTGTCGGGTTGGATGGTGTCCTGTATGACACAAAAAGGGATTATGATTGTGTCTGATGTGTCGGACAAGACGAGGGTGGATGTAATTGTAAACAATGGAATAAGATTATGGGTGGTGGAACACGGACACGATGCACGCACGTTGGTTGTGGAATTTTGTAAAAGAATATTGTGGAGAAAATATTGGAGGAGTACCTGCCTATTTATAGGATGTGGTAATTCCTAATTGGATAGGATTAGGAAAAGATTTAAAACCCAAATTAGATAATTCAATCTATTTAATTCAAATCCAAATCCAAATACAAATCCTATTTAAATTATATCCCTTTAGTTTAAAATCAAATCAAATAAATCAAATTTCAATTATAGATATTAATGTAATCTATTTAAATAAATCCAAAATCAAATCAAGATTCAAATGGCCACAATAACTTCCAAATATACTTTTCAAAATACCAATAATAATAATTTCAAAAATAATAAATATTTTTAAATATCTTTTTGAATAATAAAATAATTATATTAATAAATGTCGAAAATTACATTATAAATAAACTACTAAATAATTATAAATATATATGTATGCACAAATAATATTTTTATAATTATGCTTTTTCTAGTATACAATAAAATATTATTTATGATTAATAACTGCTAAAAATAAAAGGCTTTTTATAGCAAGAATAATAATTATATATAATATTTTGAAAGCGTATAATAAAATAGAAAAAATATTTTTCTAAAATATGTACGCTCGCACATATTCGCACTCGACGAGCAAGAAAAATAAATTTCGTGCGCGGCGTACAATACGACTACGCAACGTACAATACAAAATTTTAAATCAGTTCCAAATTTAATATAAAAAAATATTAGAAATTTAGGGGTTTTACACTGAGCATACTGTTGAGGCCTCTGCTACTGGGACTGCTGAGACTGCATTGATAATATGGCCTCTCTGCTGCTGAACCGGCACTGGCACCCTGAACTGTTGAACTGCTGGCTGGAAGGATGCTGATCCAACCGAACTCCTCCTGGGATAAGCCCTTATCTTGTGGTTCGGTGCTCCATAAGCTAGGCACAAGCCATGTGTCGTACGACACTCTAACAAGACATGCCCTCCCTTCCCGCAATAGAAACAATCAATTGAGGAAGACTGCCTCGGCAGCTGAGGACGCGGCTGAGATGACTGATGAAAGGAAGCTGCCGGAGCCAGCCCCTCGGAGATCCAATCAACAAAGCTCGAACTGCTAGAGCTGGTGCTGACGACTAGAAAGAAGATCCCCTCTGAATATGATGCCTCTTCCATCCTCCGAATCTATTAACGATCCTCTACGAGGAGTACTCATGCTTTCTCGCTGCCCTTATTACTGCATCAAAAGTCCGGAATTCATGCTGCTCAACTGGCAGTTTGATCTCCAGATGAATTTCCTGCTAGAACCACCTTACTCGATCCAACTCGGTATCCACTAAAGAAGGGGCAAAATGACTGAGCCTGCTAAACTCCGTCGCATAGCCGTCGACGGTCCTGCTCATCTGTCGTAGGCCAATAAACCTCTGCTGCAGATCATAACGTGACACCGCATCAAAATAGCGAGTCTAAAATCTCTTGCTAGAATCTACCCAAGCTATCGACGCCACAAGAGACACCTCATGAGTCGTCCACCAGTCGCGGGCCAAATCTAAGAGCTGCAACCTGACAACTGCCATACGCTCTCTAGCCGGAATCTCTGTCGCCTCCATAATGGCCTCAGTATCCTGAAGCCACGCATCAGACGTAATGTCATGCTCTATAAATTAGAAGTACGGAGGATGTGTAGAAGCATGGAAAAGAATAAAGAAAGATCCATGCAGCCAGAGAGCCCCCTGCGGCTCAGAGAGTTCATGCGGCTCAGGTATCCATGCAGCTCGAGCGTCTATGCGGCTCAAACAAGTCCTATGCGGCTCAAAGAGGAGCCACGTGGCCTACAAACAGCTCTCTCATTTTGCATTAAATGCCTTGACGACTGACAGCTTTGACGAAGTGACAGTTCTGACACGAAGATATCATTATGACTCCCTCATAATGACGGACTCCTTGGGTAGCAAAGAAAATCTCTGACACAATCTCCTGAGATTCAGAAACTGTCATGCGGCCTTGACACGTGGACAGTTGTATGCGGCCCAAGCGGAGACTCCCCCATGCGGCTCACGAAGACTAGCTCCATGCGGCTCACGAAGACCATCACCATGCGGCTCACGAAGACTAGCTCCATGCGGCTCACGAAGACCATCCCTATGCGGCTCACGAGGACTATCTCCATGCGGTTCACTTATGCGGTCATCCATACTCATGCGGCTCAAATCGTACCATACGGTCCAAATGTTCTGGGGGGGCCACTCTCAAGCAGCCTGGATACGTGGCCAGCCTTATGCGGCTCAATGAGGAGTAACCTCCCTGCAACACAGATTTCTGCAATAGCTAAACGCGTGGCATGATAGCAGGGCACGTGGCATCAGATTGATCGAAATCTCTCAACAAATCCCAATAAAATATTGGGATCAAATCAGATCATTTGTAATAAGCCAATTAAAGACACGTGTCGAGAAATCCGAGGTTGGCATGACAAATTGGGAGGATTTATGTCAATCAGCATTAATTACCCACAAAAGATTTGATACAATCACATTTATTGCTCAAATCTCTATGAAAGGCCCAGATTTAATGATCCCTAGCTGCCGACTTTCAAGAATGGGCAATCATTGTAAACCCTAATGAGGCCTCCCCACTCTTATAAATAGCAGGGTGTCATTTCCTTGCAAAAGATGCACAGAGACATATAGAGAGATATATGCAGACAGAGACAAACACACATAGAGACATAGAGAGCCAGAGAGCCTGAAGAGAGAGCATTTCTTCATCAACGTCAAGCAGTTCTTCCACAGAGCCAAAAAGCTGCACCCGATCGTCCAAGGAGTAAGGCAGAGCGGCCGTCGCTTTTCCGAGCCTCTATCGTTACCCTCCAGAATCTAAAATAAACAATTGTTCTTAGATTGCTGTACCTAGGTTTTCGTCTCTAGGCTTTTTTTGTACAAGCGAGTTTGTATTGTGAAGTAAAAGTCCAGTCCTCCGATAATTGTTCTATCCTTTTATATTTCATGGCAAACACAACGGCGACTCTGTTGGGGACAAACTTCTCCACGGCTGAGGAGTTGGTGACGTAAACGAATGCAGCCAAACTTGGCTCTACGCAACAGAAGATGGTCGTTCGCTTCGACCAACAGGCGTTTTAAGAAATGCTCTCTGAAGGAAGTGCTGGCCCGATCCAGAAGCGAACCCACACAAAGAAAGCTCGCTGCGAGTGGAGGCCAAAATTATTGCTCCTCTACAAGCTCTGGACGGGGTACTCTCTGCTACCCAAGACGACGAAGGCGATTCTCATACGGCTCCACTTCGAGCCGTAGAGGACTCTACTGTCCCCAAGTCTGGCAGAGGAAAGCACTACGATACTGGACTTGCAGGGACAATGAGTGGTTCTATGCGCCCCAAGAAGAAGTCGAACGCTCATATGGCCAAGTCTGCCAACCACAAGCAGGATGCTCATGCGACTGAATCTGCCAGCCGCATGAAGAAGGTCTATGCGGCCAGATCATCCAGCCGCATGAAGAAAATGCATGCGGCCGAGACTCCCAGCCGCATGAAGAAAGCTTATGCGGCTACGTCTGCTAGCCGCATGAAGATTGTTGATGACAGCAGCATGACACCTACTCCACGTGGCTCTGTCTTCGATCGCCTCTCCTATGGTCCTGATCTCTTATGCTCCCAAGAAGATATGTCTGACTCTCGCCAGCATCACCTAGACTCTTCCTACTATGTGCCCTTATATACTAAAGCGAAGAAGTCTAGGGCAGCGCGAGCTTGGCAAGCTCGGTCCGCTGATCCGGTCTCTGACCATCCGAGCATCCCACATACTGTTATGCGGGCCTCAGATGGGAAGTTGTACAGAACCACTCGAGTCCAGCCCCCGACGGCAAACGGACAGAGAGGTTCATAAAAGTCTCCCAAAATCCAGGGAGCAAACATGGTCGATCCAGACCCATCTGACTTGCGTGAGGCCATCCTCCACAAACGCAAGAAAAGAGAAAATGCTTTGGGGTGCAAAGTCCTCCCACGGACGTCACTGTACCCAAGTCATCGTCAACTGCTGCTGTAATAACGCGACGGTACGAGAAGACCGGCAGTCCGTCTTTCAAAGACTGCAACAACCGTCTTCAGAAGATGAGGCACTTCCCGTCGTCTCCTGTAACTCTGCTCAGAAAGTCCCCGCCGATGGGAGAGGAAAGATTACAAATGTTTCCAGCCCGAAGATTTTAACCACTTTGACCAAAAGACTGTCGTCTAAGCGGGTGCCCACCACCGGAGTTTTCCAAGGCACCCGTTCTAAGACGAAATCTGCTACAGTGGAAGATTCATCGTCCACCCCACTGGGGATTGCTGGGACTGGGGGTAGCACTCCTCCGAACCTCCACGACAATCGACGATGTCCCAGATTGGAGACAACCATTCATTAACTTCGTCGTCTACGACATCCTGCCCGAGAGCCCAAAGGAAGCCACTTCCATCAGAAGGCGTTCTCTTAGATTCTTCTACGATACAGAGACAAAAATATTGTATCGCCGATCCTATGATGGATTATTGCTTTGGTGTCTGTCAAAAGCAGAAGCCAAAGAAGCCGTACGAGAAGCTCATGATGGTGTCTGCGGGGCCCACCAGCCTGGCCCTAAATTGTAAGACCGTCTTCGCCGAATGGGCTACTATTGGCCCACGATGGTAGCAGATACGATAGACTATGCGAGAAAGTACAAATCCTGCCACGTCTACGTGGACTTCATTCACCAACCATCCGAATTTCTACATCTGACAGTGGCGTCCTGGCCATTCGAAGCATGGGGGATGGATATCATTGGTCCAATCACTCCACCTTCCTCCTGAGGACATTGCTTCATACTCGCAATCACAGATTACTTCTCTAAATGGGCAGAAGCTGTCCCACTTGCAGAAGTAAAGACTTCAAACGTGATCAGCTTCCTTAAGCACCACGTCATCTATCGCTTTGGACTGCCCCAAAGGATCATCCACGATAATGGTCCGTAGTTTGCAAGCCACGCCTTCTATCGATTCTGCGACAAGCACCGCATCCAGAATATTGCTTCGACGCCATACAATCCAGCAGCAAATGGGTTGGCAGAAGCATTCAACAAAACCATCATCAAGTTACTCAAGAAGTTCGTATCGTCCAACAAATGCGACTGGAACGAGAAGCTTGGTGAATACTTATGGGCATACCGTACCACAGTCCGAACGGCCACAGGGAACACGCCATTCTCCCTGGTGTACGGGAGTAAGGCAATTCTCCCATTGGAGACTCAAATACCCTCACTCCGCGTCGCCCTCACTTATCAATTGACGACGGATGATAACTACCGACGCTGACTACAAGAGTTAGAGGCCTTAGATGAAAAGTGTCTCCTGGCTCAGCAAAGGATCGAGCTATACCAAGCACGCATCTCTGGAGCCTTCAACAAGAAGGTTAAAATCAGAACATTCCAAGTGGGCGATCTCGTTCTGGCAGTCCGGAGGCCGATGGCCATGACTCACAAGACCGCCGGTAAGTTCCAGCCAAAATGGGAAGGTCCATTTATTATCGAGGCTGTATTCTCCAACGGTGCTTACGCCTCGCAAAACAAAATAGAGACTTGCTCATGTTGCCCGTCAACGGCAAGTTCCTGAAGAAATATTATGTCTAAACGACATATTCCAGATTATCGAGTCATGTACCCGCTGGTGCCGCTGAACTCACATCCACAACATTCCAAATTATCGAGTTATGTACCCGCTGGTGCCGCTGAACTCACGCCCACAACATTTCAGATCATTGAGTCATGTACCCGCTGGTGCCGCTGAACTCACTTTGATAATATTCCAGATTATCGAGTTATGTACCCGCTGGTGCCGCTGGACTCACATCTATACTATCCCAGATTATCGAGTCATGTACCCGCTGGTGCGCTGAACTCACACCTCCAAATTCCAGATTAGCGAGTCATGTACCCGCAGGTGCCTCTGAACTCACATTTCGGTCACTCTTTCAGATAGTAGTTCATGTATGACCACACCTCTGAACTTTCTTCCTGGAAGAGATCCTCCCTCATGATCCACTACCCACACTCCCAGTGCACAAAAAGGGTAACTGATCCACAAATTTCTACTCCGGCCATGTCCTCATTACCTCTTAGTCGTTTCACTTCCGCCAAAAATAAATCATCCCTTTACATAGAACTTCCATGTCCTCATTACCTCTGAGTCATTCTATGTACCCTCCTTTATTGAGCCCACTCCTGTCATGTCCTCATTACCTCTGAATGGGAAGGCTCCGTCGAAGAAACCTTCATGCTTGCCATGTCCTCATTACCTCTGAGTAAGTATGATGATTTCCTTTCGACTTATTATCCGTACCCACAACTGGAGTACGCCAATGATAATAGGTCCACAAATATTCTCCACTGAGTCCACTCCTGCCATGTTCTCATTACCTCTGAGTAGAAAGACTCCACGGTAAAACCTCCGTACTTACCATGTCCTCATTACCTCTGAGTAAGTATGTTGGTCCTCTCTTGTCTTATTACCCGTACCCTGAACTAGGGTACGCCAAGGGTAATAGGTCCACAAATGTCCTATGTTGACCACAAATATCCTCCGTTGAGTCCACTCCTGCCATGTCCTCATAACCTCTGAGTAGGAAGACTCCACGGTAAAACCCTCATACTTGCCATGTCCTCATTACCTCTGAGTAAGTGTGTTGGTTCCTCTCCATCCTATTATCCGTATCCTAAGTCGGGGTACGCCAAGGATAATAGGCCCACAAATGTCCTTTGCTAAGTCTCTTAGTACAGGCCCACTATTCGTCATCATGCCCCGGGAGCCCAGCTGCTCCATGGCATTCTATATCCCGATACTTGGAACGTCCACGACAACATAACCATGGAACTGTTCTAAGTATCCCCTGTCAAACTTGTTATCCGTACCTAAAACCAAGGTATACCAGGGATAACATGTCCACAAACAAGTCCCCCATGCGCGGCAAACATCACCACAATACCACAGGCACAACAAGCAATATAAATGAAGGGTAGAATGGAAAGTACTCTTTATTTGAAAGACGAAAAAAGCATTACATGTTTTGGGACTACGTCCCTCTCAAAGAAAAAAATGAAAAAAAATAAAACAGAAACGAAAGAAGAAAAGGCCGACTATAGCTCGGCATTACACAACTCCAAGAGGCGGTTTCGCACCAAGGCAGTCCCCCGCTCAAGCCTCTGTTTCGCTCGGCGCTCGGCCTCCTGGGACAACTGCTCTACATCATTCAAATACATATATGCCTGCAAGTCGTTCTCCATCTTCTTTAGGGCAAGTTCTAGATTGGCAGAAGCCCGACTAAATTTGTCAGCCTCCTAAATGGCAATCCCTTTCTCAGCACGAGCAGCTTCGAGCTCGGACTCCAAGAAAGCCAGTTTTCTCTGGAGCTCGAGGATCTGCTCCCGGGTGTCAGCTACCCCGCGGGAGGCCGCCGCTTCCCGAGCTGCACAATCTTCAGTCCGACGGTTCCATTGATCATACAACTGAGTCAGATCCTGGCGGTCCTTCAATATAGTTGGCTTGATCGATTCCCGAGCAAGCCTCACCTTCTCCATCGCGGTCATGAGGAAATTGCGCTCTTGGTTTATTACCGCGGGTAAATCAACTTGCTGCAGCACGCGAAACTGGGCCACAAGACGATCAGCCTCTAACAGCTTAGGCTCCAGAAGTGCAGCCAGTCCCGCTCCACCGGGGAGTGTTCTAAGGATATTAATCTGGCCACCGGCGCATTGACGGGCCATAGAAAAGGGAGTCTCCCTCTCCACAGCTGCCTCAATCCCCCTCTTCAGGTGGCGGTAGAAACTGTCGACCACATCCTGGGACACTTCATCCAAAACTTCCGTAGAGGACGGCGTCAAAGGGAGTGTGGAAGGCAGTACCGAAGGAGTAGCCTCAGAACTTGCCGTCCCTGTCACCAGGGAAACGAATTCTATGCGAAAAGATGCATGGATGGCAGCTAGCTCCTCTTCTGCCGTCCGAAGAGCCTGGATACTTGGTAGAGCGGAAAGGTTAACTCCCGAAACCCTATTCGCAGAGGATGGCACGAAAAGCGTCGTCCCTTGCTCCAGCTGTGCTATCACCAAGTCTTCCGAACTTGACCCGGCTAGAAGCCCCTCAGTATGGGTTGGAAAAGAAGGAGGCACACGTGCTTCCATCAGATCCCCCCCGGTAGAGTCCGTCTTGGCAATATCCATCACCGGCAATAAAGGGGTGGGACCTTCACGTCCAAAGCAATCATTAATCCATGAAGGACAGGGTGATAGAGCAAATAGGCCTCCTCACAAGTTAAAAAGCTGGTTTATCTTACCAGGGAAAGAGCTCGGAGGCTGCAGCTCGTTCGAAGCTAGCGTGGTCTCCCCACCCGTAGCTTCCAACTCAAGTTCAACTCGTTTCTCTGCCCCAGCTACCCCTGAAGGGGAGCCAGCCAGATCAGTATCATCTTGTTAGAATTCAGCTGTCTCAGGGACATGGGCAGTAGAGCCCCCGTCCCCATGGGTTGAGGTTTCAGCAAGGTGAGACTCCCCGGCCGCCTCCGGAAGAACCCCAGCTGAAGTGATGGCGATGCACATATCATAGATCAAAGTAGACAAGGCTGGATCGACTTCAGTAGTCGAGTCCCGAGAAGCAGACTCCCCAGACGCCTACAAGGAGCAAAAGAAATGATGATTAGGCCATAATTTAGAGAAAAAAGGAAAAGGCAGTTGAAATTCCAATCACCACAGAAATAGCGTCAACATCAATAAACAGCCTGCGACGTCTTACCGCAGCCCGCTTTGTGGAGTAGGTCCTGCCATCATCAGTGGACAGACGCCAGCCTCGTTGGCGCAAAGCACCAGGCACAACAGGTGGATGATCCTCCACCTCTTCGTCCGTCACAGTAGGAGGCTGGTTCCCCACCTCCTCGTCTGAAGAATACGACGAGTCATCGGCAGCCTGTTCGTCATCCTCTTCGTCCGTCGCAGTGGACTCCGAGTCTGGCACAGGAACCCTATTCGCCCCTCTCTTTCTCTTCCTGGAACCCTCTGGCTTTTCTGCCAAGCCGGTCCTGATAATGAAACTGGTGTTCATGTCAAAGTTCATGGGAGATTTGCTCGCCGCAACGTGATAAAGAGCCGCCATGTACAGAATATTCCCTTGCGTATTAGCGTCAGGGACTGAGAAGCTAGCCCGGGTATGAACAGCATTGTAATAATGCCACGCCCGGATGCCGTCAAGGACACTGCCCTCGAAGCCCAGGCAAGCACTGGGAAAGTCAAGGAACAGCTGACTATACCCGAATTGACGAAAAAACCTACTAGGCAAATAAGGCTCCAAGTATACGTTATTTCGGTAACGATATACTAGGTGCGCGGGGCGAATGTTGCGCAGCCATAGAAGCATCTTCTCAGATAATAGCTGGGGAGGTTCAATGCTATCAACGTGTACCCTCCTTACTTCTCTAGGGGTAAACTGAGGAAGAGACCCAAAGAAGTCGGGCCCGTCAACTCTCGCCAACGCCCTCCGACAAGCCGGCATGGTGTCATACTCCCAAGATTGATGGCGGTTTCGAAAGAGGAAGGCGTCATCAGCGGTGACATCATCCTCTGTCCCGGGCCTCATCAATGACCGGTAATGCATCAATAACCACCCCATGAGATAGTGGTATGGTAGCTCTATCCGCTCAAAGTCCAGCGTCGTCTCACGAGCAATAACTTTAGACGAAAAGACACGGAGGCCGTGGTGTATGCTACACACCATAGTCGGAAGAAGGGCCAGTCTTACTTTGAAGACCAGCTTCACAGCCGGGAGAATAAAGTGGCAGCTGATCCTTTCAGTAGAACCTGTCCCTCCCGAGACTACGCAATTTCGTAGCCATACCATCAAGAACCCGGCCAAGATTGCTTTCTCGGACATCTGCCGGGTACCGTAGTAGAAATAACTGAAGGAGTCAGTGCGGCTCCTAAACCTGTCACGGGTGGACCTCGACCTTTTGGCCTTCAACATCATGTCCTTCACCTCCTCTGGGGTTTGAGGACCTCGAGACGAAACCCGACCGGAAGGACGTAATTTAAAAAAATACGCGACCCAGGCCGTGGTATGGGGGGCGTTCCCTTCTGAGCTATTTTCTTTCTTGATAGCAGTCTGGTGGCAGATGCTATGGTGGCACAACAGTTCTCGGTACACAGCGACAAAACCAGGAAATCGTCGATCCAGGTCATCGAATTCCTCGTTCGTCGGGGTATATACTTCAAAGGCCTCGCCTCCCCACGGCAGCTTAGAAACAGCATGCATATCATGGAGAGCAAGTCCCAACTCTCCCCCGGACGCGAAGAAAGTCTCCGTACGCCGGCTATACATCTCCAAAAGGGCCATGAACAGCGGCTTGTTAATGGGCAATCCGTAACAGGTGCCCCGGATGGCGTAGTAAAGGTCAATCTCCCGAAGGAGTTCCTCGTAGTTCCTCAGGATCCATGAGGAAAGATTGGCCCATATGGGAATGGAGTTTATCCAATTCAGCAGCGACAACCTGCCCACAGGATAGGACCCCTTGCGAGCGAGCTGATTCAGGAAGGTATCAGCTCGGGTAAAAGTGAAGTTAGGACCAGACACATTTATAAAAGTACCAGGAATCAGCCCCATCACAGTCCGGCTGACTGACTCCCTACTTGCACATGCTGACCTAATACTCATATTATAGTGGATGTTGCCCACGAACATCCCCTGTTGGGTTGGAGTCAGAGAACCTGCCATTTTCCTGCCCAACGGCACCATATTAAACTACGAGAGGGGAAAATGCCGCTCCATCTCGGGAACATGGATATCCACCCCGTCCACAGTGAAGTCCCAGTTCTCAGAAACGTCCAGCATTCGGGAGTTCTTTACGGAGAAAGCATCCCCGAAGAGAAAAGCTGGTTTCAGATATTCTTCGTCCAGTTTCCCCGAATTTATTATAGTACAAAGAAAATGGAAAGGCTGGTTGTTGATGGCAGCCACCCTCTCCAAAGGCTCATTAGAGGGAAGTTGATCTGTCATATGTCGAATTAGATCGTCAAGCCGTACACCCATGGCAAACTAAGCTAAACCCACTAGAAGCTCTCCGGCCGGGTTGGTTGGGAGGTTCACTGGAAAAGGACAAAAGAAACATGATTAAAAAATAGGTTAAAACGAAACCACTTACTCAAAAAGAAGTTTCTATGAGCCTATGCGGCTCGGATCGACGAAGCCTTATGCGGCCCAGTTCAGCTGAGTTTCATGCGGCACGGCTTCAATAGAGCCTATACGGCTCGGGTCAGCACAGCTTCATGCGGCCCAATTCAGTTAGGAGTTCCATGTGACACTGATTCGATAGCTTATGCGGCTCGGATTAAAACTTATGCGGTTCTATCTCGTGAGGAGTTTATGTGGCACGACTCAGCAAAATTCTATGCGGGCCAGGTTGTCAGAGATATATGCGGTTCCGCTCAAAGGAGGTTCCATGCGGTTCAAACCCGGAAGCACTCCTGCGGCTCAATTCTTTCTCAATACGGCTCAAACATAGGGTATGCCCTATGCGGTTCAAATATGAGAAGGTCATGCGGCTCATGTAACATATGCGGCTCCATCTTGATCGAGCTTGGGTGGTTCAATAAAAACGAAGGATGAAGGCTTGTGCATATGTTATGCAAGAGAGCCATGGGTCTTTGGGGTTCAAAGTATTCAAATCCATTTCTTACCCTTGAAAGCGGGGCGAACATCAGGATGCACTTCGGGCACGGCGGCCGACGAGGAAGCCGCCTTCTTGCCTTTTGCGGCAGCAGAGACGACTTTGAAAGATTTGGGGGCCATTTTCGACAGTCGAAGAATGGAAATAGGGAAAGAAAAGAAAGACAGCAACAGTTAGGGACGAAGAAGAAAGTAAAGAAATTCCTCTGATTGAACTCAACCATATTTATAAACAAAACCAAGGCGCTTCGATTCTCGTGCAGAACGAAAACCAACTCTTCGATTATCGAGACGAGTCGCCTAAAATGAAGGCCAGACTCCTGGGATCCCGCCCCGAAAAGTGACCTCAAAACTGACAGCAAATCAACAGCATTTAATGCAAAAGATCTCCATACGTGGCAAGATGACATGGCGAAAAGTCCCCACGGCTGAGATAGCTATGCGGCCCGAAAGCCCCTGCGGCTGAGACACTTATGCGGCCCGAAAGCCATCCATACGGCCTAAACATCCATACGGCCGAGACATCCATGCGGCCAGGACATCATCTGCGGCCAGGAGAATTTATACATGGCCATGCTTCCTATTCAAAGTATTTTAATTTTACAAATTGAAAACTTTAAAAAGGGTCTTATAGAAGCATGGAAAAGAATAAAGAAAGATCCATGCGGCCAGAGAGCCCCCTACGGCTCAGAGAGTTCATGCGGCTCAGGTATCCATGCGGCTCGAGCGTCTATGCGGCTCAAACAAGTCCTATGAGGCTCAAAGAGGAGCCACGTGGCCTACAAACAGGTCTCTCATTTTGTATTAAATACCTTGACGGCTGACAGCTTTGACAAAGTGACAGTTCTGACACAAAGATATCATTATGACTCCCTCATAATGATGGACTCCTTGGGAAACGAAGAAAATCTCTGACACAATCTGCCAAGATTCAGAAACTGTCATGCGGCCTTGACATGTGGATAGTTGTATGCGGCCCAAGCGGAGACTCCCCCATGCAGCTCACGAAGACTAGCTCCATGCGGCTAAAGAAGACCATCCCTATGCGGCTCACGAGGACTATCTTCATGCGGTTCACTCATGCGGTCATCCACACTCATGCGGCTCAAATCATACCATGCGGTCCAAATATTCTGGGGGGTCACTCTCAAGCAGCCTGGACACGTGGCCAGCCTTATGCAGCTCAATGAGGAGTAACCTCCCTGCAGCACAGATTTCTGTAATAGCTAGATGCGTGGCATGATAGCAGGGCACGTGGCATCAGATTGATCAAAATCTCTCAACAAATCCTAATGAAATATTGGGATCAAATCAGATCATTTGCAAATAAGCCAATTAAAGACACGTGTCGAGGAATCCGAGGTTGGCATGACAAATCGGGAGGATTTATGTCAATCAGCATTAATTATCCACAAAAGATTTGATGCAATCACATTTATTGCTCAAATCTTGATAAACGGCTCAGATTTAATGATCCTTAGCCGCCGACTTTCAAGAATGGGCAATCATTGTAAACCCTAATGAGGCCCCCCCACTCTTATAAATAGCAGGGTGCCATTCCCTTACAAAAGATGCACAGAGACATATAGAGAGATATATGCAGACAGAGACAGACGCACATAGATACATAGAGAGCCAGAGAGCCTGAAGAGAGAGCATTTCTTCATCAACGCCAAGCAGTTCTTCCACAGAGCCAAAAAGCTGCACCCGATCGTCCAAGGAGTAAGGCAGAGCGGCCGTCGCTTTCCCAAGCCTCTATCGTCACCCCCAGAATCTAAAATAAATAATTGTACTTAGATTGATGTACCTAGGTTTTCGTCCCTAGGCTTTCTTTGTACAAGCGAGTTTGTATTGTGAAGTAAAAGTCCAGTCCTCCGATAATTGTTCTGTCCTTTTATATTTCATGGAAAACAGGATGGAGAGGCCTGAAGCTGTTCGCAGAATTGTAAACCTGAGCGCCATCACTCTGACAGAATGGGTGAGAATGTCGCTCTGACGCTGCTACGATGCCATAAAGTCTCTCAACACATCCACTAGTGCTCGAACAACACCCTCTAGCTGCTCTAGCTGAACTGGTATTGTCGGCTGAACAGATAGAACTGTCGACCTTAGCAACGTTTTTTGCCTAATTAGCGTCGTCCTTTGACGTCGCTAATATCACTTATTCCAGTAGTAAAAAGGTTCAAGTCGAAACGACATCTATCCTTATGCATAATATTGGAAAGTTAATGTGGGGAACGTTCAACCTATATATATTGAGATATGTGGGAGATTGTTGGTATTTTTGCCTTTGGACTAGTATAAAATAGTCTCACATCGGCTACACCATCAAGTGGGTATCTCAATATAATACTTTGCATGTGTTGAGGTGTGCACATAGGGTATGGTGGGGCACATGTGGGTGCTATGTGGGGGTATTTTTCTAAAAAAATGATTAACTCCAACAAGAAAGCATGTTGCTTTTTGTCATTCAGATTCGGACTCAGACACGGGCTCAAGGATGCTTCGTGCATGCACGGGTGCGCATGGGGGGTAGGCGTGGACTGACACACGACTACGCTGATTGCGGGATTATCTAAAAAATCAAACTCTATTTTTGGGTATTAGTAAGAAGTGAAGTATCACTCCACTCTCTATATAGAGCCCCCTGGCCTCCTTAGCTTAGCACCAAATAAGAAAGTAAAGGGAGTATGTTGATTCTAGGGAGCCCGTTCGAGTCACAAAAAGTTGACTTGTGAGCGTTCCAGGGGTGGCTCTAGAACTTACCGTTTCATGGAAGCGGATCGTATAAAATCGAATCTTGCTTTGAACAACGATGATTTTTATCACCCCAGTAGGACTGTTGAAATCTTCTATTTCTTCTTCTTCTTGGTTGGTTACATGTTCTTCTAGAGAGCAAGCTTATTTGTACTGAAGTCTCTGAAGTCCTTAATTCTCAGAACAGAAAGCAAATTGCACAAAAGTCTCTATTTTTTTATCATTACTCAAAATAGAGAGCAAACTTATTTGCCTAAGGTCGAGGTCTCTGATCGTTCTACCATATAGATCTATTTCGAGACTAATAATACTTGGATCCAATTTAAGGTACTTAATATGGTAGAATGTTCAAGAGTGGATTTTAATTATATTTTATCATGTATCTGATTTAAAGAGTAGTGTGAAACCCATTATTAGAGAAATTTTTCGATGGGACTGGCTCACCATGCATCTTCCAATGTTTGTTGGAGTGGGTGGGGTTCCCACCTATGTGGAGAATACCCCGGAGAGCGACGAGCGCCATCCGTGTGTCGGAGAAGCTTGGGGAGTGCATGGATTTTATTTTGGTACATATATGGTAAGAAAATATATGATTGGATTTTCATATTTGCTTTGATTATATATTTATGATTGGACCCTTCATATAGTAGCTTTCTATATTATTGGATTTTCAATTATGGTAAGCTAATTATGATTGGATTTCCATTAAATATATGATTGATTTATATTGGAAGTTTCCATATATATTGGCCTTCCATGTATGTGTTACCAAGGGCTTATAAAAGGGTGATGCATGCTAGTTGTAAAATCTTCTCAAAACAAAGAGTGCTTTACAATCTTTGAGAGAGAGAGAGGATTAAGGACTATTGTGAAGGAAAGATTGCTTCGAATAATTTTTCGGCATCTCTTGTTCTTCGGAGTCCGCAATCAAAAAATTTCTTCTTTCAAGTGAGTTATGGTGATCCGTGTTGGATCGGGAGGAGCTTGTAGAGGGTGTATTCTCTTTATTCCATTAGTGAAGGTTCTTCAGGGTTGGACTCCGATCGTCCGTGGTTTTTCCCGCAAGGGTTTTCCACGTCAAAAATCTGTGTCTGCGATTGTGTTTGGCATTTTTGGTTTGTATACTTTTGCTCGGTTCTCTCGCAGGACTTTCTAGTTTGGGGAAACGATTTCCGCGCTTCATTCCCAACAGAGTGGTATCAGAGCTTTGGGTTCAAAGAAGTGTCAGGAGTTGACAGTCAAACCAGGAAGCAGAGATGGACGCGAAGCCGGTGCGCATGGTGAACCTGAACGGTACCAACTACCATTATTGGCGGAGCAAGATGAATGATTTACTATTCGTCAAGAAGCTGCATTTTCCAGTATTTGCATCCGAGAAGCCCAGTGACAAATCCGATGAGGACTGGAACTTCGAGCATATACATGTGTGTGGGTACATGCGACAGTTCATTGACGAGAACGTGTACAACCATGTTGCCAATATTGAGCATGCAAAGACGTTGTGGGAGAAGCTGGAATCTTTGTACGTAAAAAAGACCGGGGTAAACAAATTGTTTCTGATCCAGACGATGATGGGTCTGTGGTACAAAGATGGTACATCTATTACGGATCACTTGAGTGAGTTCCAGGACGCGGTGGACCAGCTATCCTCGATGGGAGTCAAGTTCGACGACGAGGTTCAAGGACTTTGGTTGCTATGTACATTGCCAGACTCATGGGAGACCGTACAAGTATCTATGATCGCTTCTACTCCAGAAGGCGTGGTCAGTCTGGAGTTTGCCAAGAGCGGGATATTGAATGAAGAGATGCGGAGACGTTCTCAGGGCACTTCATCCACATCCCATCACTCAGAGGCACTAGTTTCGGAGAGCCGCGGAAGGGACAAAAACAGGGGTCCAGGTGGTGGTAGAGACAAGAGCAGGGGGAAGTCCAAGGGTCGGTACGAGGACTCGAAGTGTTACCATTGTGGTAAGAAGGGCCACATCAAGCGAAACTGTTTCACTTGAAAGAGAGAGAAAAAGGGCGACAAGGGAAAGCAAGATGAGAACACTACAGCGGCAGCTTCGATACATGGAGGCGATGTGATCGTCATAGGTGATAAGGTTATCACAAACCTCGTCTGCGATAACAATTCTTGGCTGGTGGACTCAGGGGCTTCAGCGCATGTATCTCACAATAGGGCACTATTTTCCACTTACACGACAGGCGACTGTGGAGTGTTGAAGATGGGCAATGGAGATGTGTCAAAGGCGGTTGCCGTTGGAGATGTGCATTTGAGGACGAAGACGGGTGCAGTTCTTGTTCTCAAAGATGTTCGTTATGTCCCTGATATCCATTTCAACCTGGTGTCGGTTGGAAGGTTGGATGATGAGGGATTCTTCAGTCTCTTCGAAAATAGTCAGTGGAAGCTTTCCAGAGGTTCGATGGTAATTGCCAGAGGAAGCAAGAAGTCTGGTCTCTACTATATGGAGGGGAGCGTACAGGGGGCACAGGAGGTAAACGCAGTTAGTGATGCGTTTACCGAGTAGTGGCACAGGCGGCTCGGCCATATCAGCGAGAAGGGGATGAACTACTTGGTGAACAGGAAGGTGATTCCAGGGCTCAAGTCTACAAAGTTGGAAAAGTGCACGCACTGCTTAACTGTGAAGCAAAATAGGGTGTCTTTCCAAAGTCACCCAAGTTCAAAAAAGCCGGCGTTGCTCGAGTTGATTCACTCGGATGTCTGCGGTCCTATGAAGGTAAAATCTATTGGTGGTGCTTCTTACTTTGTAACTTTTATTGATGACTGTTCCAGGAAGGTTTGGGTTTATGCCTTAAAGGCCAAGGATCAGGTGCTGCCTACTTTCAAAGAGTTTCAGGTCTCTGTTGAAAGAGAGACGGACAAGAAGTTATTGTGTGTTCGGTCCGACAATGGCGACGAATACATCGGTCCCTTTGATGCTTATTGCAGAGAGCAGGGGATACGACACCAGAAGACTCCGTCAAAGACACCTCAGCTCAATGGTGTAGCGGAGCGCATGAACAGAACACTGATGGAGAGGGTGCGGTGTTTGCTGTCAGAAGCAAACTTGTCGGGCAGTTATTAGGGTGAGGCACTTCTCACAGCCGCCCGCTTATATTATTAATTTGTCTCCTAGTGCTCCTTTGCAGGGTGATGTGCCTGACAAAGTATGGTACGGTAAAGAGCCGTCATACAATCACCTACGAGTGTTTGGCAGTAAGGCCTTCGTGCATGTACCGAAGGACGAGAGGACCAAACTTGAGCCGAAGTGTCACTCCCCGTTCCCGGAATGCGTATTCTAATACGTATATTGCCTGAATGTATTTATTTAGTATTTATCATGTAGTATTCTGTATTTAAATTCTTATAACTTCATGTTAGTTAATTATCTGTATTTTATTTTCTGCACTTTAGTTTTTCTGCAATTCTATTATCTGCTCTTTAAATTTTCATGCTAATTAATTCCTGTAATTTTATTTCTGCATTTCTTCCTGTAATTTTATTTTTGCATTTCTTCCTGTAATTTTATTACCTGTATTTTAATTCCTGCTTTAGTTTTACTTTCGGGTTAGCCTTGTTGGACCAGTGCAACCCGACCCATTAAGGACCCGGCCCAACTCCCACCTACCACCACCTTTTATTTAAAGCCACCCTCTCCCTTCTCTCTCCTCATTCACTCCTTCTTCACCATTACTTCTTCTTCTTCCTTTTATTACTCTCTCCACCTACCAACTAAGCAAGTACATCTTGCTCTACATGAGGACCATATTTTATGGTTCAATATTCTTCCTCTCATGATTCTAAGAGAGTTTAGTGCTTAGTATTTTTGATTTCATTGGTTAATTTCTTGTAGATCTAAGTTATTGTATTTTCGGTTGTCTATGGGTTTTGATCTAGCAAACTCCTTTGTTCTCAAGATTTGATGGTTCCATGTCGTAGAGCAGTTCATCCTACCCAACTTTAACCTTTGGAAAGTTGGGTTCGGACTTATTTTGACAGAGTTATAGACTTTTGAAGCCTTGGGGTACAACCATGGAGTTCTTGCTGTTTGAAGAAGACAGTGAGCAGTGTATGCTAGCTTTTTAGCTGCGTCACTGAGCTGTGCGCGCTCTTTAGCGCAGCGCAGTATGGAGTCCATATGCTGCCTTTTTAGGAAGCGTGTGTCTTGCATACGCTACCTTTTGGAAGCGTGTGTCGTATGGAGTTCATACGCTACCTTTTGGGAGCGTATGACTTGCATACGCTGACTTGGATGGTCAGGAGTCGTATGGAGTTCATACGCTACCTTTGGGGAGCGTATGACTTGCATACGCTGACTTGGATGGTCAGGAGTCGTATGGAGTTCATACGCTACCTTTTGGGAGCGTATGACTTGCATACGCTGACTTGGATAGTAAGGAGTCGTATGGAGTTCATACGCTGCCTTTTGGAAGCGTATGACTCCCATACGCTAGCTTGGCTTGAGCGTAGCTTGACCTGGGCGTACGCTGGCTTGAGCGTAGCTTGACCTGAGCGTACGCTGGCATAAGCGTAGGCTGACATGAGAGTAGCCTGCTTACCCTGGATCTTCTATAGCCCTGTATATTGATATCTTATTAGATGTTTAACGTCCATTTTATATCCTTACGCCTTTTTGCATAAACTTAATATAATCATGATATGTTGATATTTTTGTTAATTATAGATTGTTACGTGGGATGTACCATGTGTCATGAATTGAGTTATAGATACCCGGATTGACTAGAATTAAACCCTGAGAGTTGTAGACTCGACCCCACTGAATGCAAATTGACTTTCATGCCTTGCCACCATTGATAATGATTGTGATCTTGACTAAATTGATCATGCGTTCCTAATTGGAACTAAGAGACTGGCTAGTCTTCTTATTGAATGAAATGAATGAGACACGTTCATGTTATGAACTATTGTACTCGACTGGCTGATCCCGAATATTGACATACATGCACATGCAGGCTTCAATCTATTTATTTATTTATTTAGTTATTTTTCTACAAAAAAAGCATATGTACTTTATGGTCAAGGCATGATTACCGTGGATAGATTTGATTGTTGCATTACGCTATATAAGACCTGCAACCTAACCGCACTGGTATCGTTGTAGAGTTGTGTATATCGTACCCCGTACGAAAGTACTCATTTGAATGACCATGATCCACGGCATGGGATTTCACTCAACGTAGAGACTATTAAGTTAAATAAAATAATGATTGCATAGAGAGAATGGATTCCCGAATTCTTACATGGCAGCCCCCTTGGGACGATTAGTACCCGACGGACCGGCTGGTTCCCACAGATACTGTAAATCTGCCACACGGGCAGGGAACAGTATCTGCTTTTATTATTATTGTATATTGTATATTGACGGGCGTCCTGCTAGGACTCGTCTAATTCATGCATGGGCCAATTGATCGACTGGATAGACTAGCCTTGCTTGCACATAGTAAGAACTGAGGAATCCCTAATTGCATTATTCCAGGATAACTTGGGACTCATAATAGCAAGCCGTAGGAGTTGATTGGCCGTTCAAGATGATTTGTTTGTGCACTGTACTCTGTTACCTAACTAGGATGATCAGAATGTCAGGACATGACGGGCCAACTTCTATCCTTGTTTGGTTGGAAGGTTGGTTCGAAGTGCCTTGATGTGATGTGAGTTCTAGTAGCAAGCAGAGATCTATTATTATATTCTCTTACTTACTGGTTTTAGTTCTCATGTCGTGCTCCCTTGTGGTACTTGCTATTAGAGGTCTAACCTCTCTGGTTTTGTATGGCCAGATTTAGAGCCAGTTCCCAAGGACTCAGCGTACTTCCACCTCCAGGATGGTCAATACTAGAGGAATGATCGTAGGAGGCCTCGAGTGGGTTCCTTAACTTCACCACTCGTTTTGTTATCTACTTTATACCTTGCCGTTTGGCACCGACATGTTTGTCGGATTGTCTTGTGCTTACTTTTGCATAATTGTAATTAAGTCAGACTGCAGCTGATAACAATTGTGTATACTTACTACATCATCTGGCTGTATTTTGTAAAGCCAGATCTCAAGAACATTTTGACTGAGCGTTTGGGACGCCTTACTGCTTTACCTTACTGTTCTATATTTCTGTTTCTTGTTTGAATGATTGAGACAATAGATGTGTAATGACCGTAGTAAGACTTTTATGTAGTATGCACCCCCTCGTCTGGTTAGACAGTATTGATCGTATTATACGGTATTTATCTACCTATAATACGTAGCTGGCTGAGTCACTCTTCCGCTCTCCAGTATTCTGGTTCTGGGGCGTGACAAGGTTTTAGTGGTGGCCCATGCAGGTCTGATTTCAGACTTGTGGGGTATTTTGTTTAATAGGATGTCTCAATCACACATGTTTCCCCTTGATCTCATGATTTGTTACTCTCAACTCTAGCTTGATATTCCAGTATCCCTTGACTTCATTGATCCTTCATGTCCGGTCGTTTGATTGTTCTCTTGTCCCTTTTCTTAGGGGCACCTCGTCCGTATCTGTCATAGCTGGACAGCAACAACATGGACAGCAGCATGGACAACCTGACCCTGTTGGTCAGCAACAAGAGCCGGTACTAACTCAGGAGGCTACTCAGGAAGAAGTGATCGTGGAAGCAGCAGCTGGATCGCAGTATCCAGATGTTCCACCACCACCAACAGTTCCACCTACCCCTGCGGAGATGGACACACCAGCCCTTCTGGAGAGCATGAGAGGGATGATGGCTACTCAGCAACATCAGATGCTGGCCCAGCAACGCATGCACACTCAGCTACAAGAGCAGAATGTGCTACTCAACCAAGGGTTGCAGACGGCTTTGAAAAGAGGAGCGAGGACTGATTCAGGAGCGTCAGCCAGGTTTTGCAAGTACAACCCCCGCCGTTTCGAGGGCATGGAGGATGCTATTTCAGCAGATACATGGCTTAAGGATATTGAGGCTATCCTGACAGCCGCTAAGGTACCGGCCGAAGAGCGTATGGATCTAGTGAAGTTGTTACTTCAGGATCTTGCACGTGATTGGTGGGAATCAGAGGAAGTAGGCATCAGACGTCCTGTAGCTTGGGACGATTTCACAGCAAGATTCAAGACTAAGTACTATGGAGTTGTAGCACAGTTTGAGCTACAACAGAAGTTTATCAACCTCAGACAGGCTGGCAATACCGTAGATGCTTATGCAGCGAAGTTCTGCAGATTGAGTCGGTTTGCCCCAGAGATGGTAGCAACGGAGTGCCAGAGGGCGATGAGGTTCCAGCAAGGGTTTCATCTTGAGCTCTTGCAATTGATAGAAGGGCACAATTACCAGACTTTTGATGAGATATTGACGGCGACTCGAAGGCATGAGATCACCATTCAGAGGCTTGCGGCAAGGACTGGAGGTCAGAAGAGATCCCACAGTCAGATTGAAGGAGGAGGGTGAGCAGCGCCCCGAACAACAGCACCATCCCCTGGCATTCGTATCCACGATGTGGCGATGCGAGGGCCAGCACCACCACCCAGGCAGCAGCAACAGCAACAGAGGAAGAACCAGCAACCCCCGGCGGGCTGCACTTATTGTGGAAAGATGGGGCACACTAGAGATGTGTGTCAGACATTGAATAGACTGTATCTGATATGTAGAAACCCAGATCATCGGGTTACCACATGTCCCATGAATTCAAGGTCAGGAGGACCAGGGCAGCAGTTTCCTGCTCTGCCAGCACCAGGGGCAGGGCAGTATCGAGGACCAGCATTGGCAGTAAGGTCGTTGGCGCAGCGTCCGTTAGTATCACAGGCTCAGATGTTTCGGCAGCAGGGGCCGCCGATGCAGCAATACCAGCATAAACTACCCCAGCATCATCAAGGCAGGGGCTAGCAGCAGCACTAGGCTAGGCCGCAGCATGGGAACCAGCAAGGAGGTCGAGGGCAGGCATTCACACTGTCCTTGGAAGAGGCATTGGCATCGGGAGATGTTGTGGCAGGTAACATTCTCGTCGCCTCATATCCTGCAGTAGCATTGTTTGATTCGGGAGCATCGCACTCATTTATATCTGCACGATTTACGACACGACTAGGAGTGGAGTTCGAGGCATTGCCAGGGAGGTTGAATATACTCACTGGTAATGGGCTCGTGGGAGTTAGTAGAGTTAGTTTAGCATGTAGTGTTGTAGTGTACGGGCATCCTTTACCCGTCCGGTTGATAGAATTTCCTGTTAGAAATTTCAACGTTATCTTAGGCATGACTGGCTGAAAGACAGTCATGCGACAATAGATTGTCGTAGTGGGAGTGTATCTTTTGATATTCCAGGCATGAAGAGGTTCACCCTAGTCAGATCAGAGGCAATTCAGCAAGAGCAGGGAGTAGTAACAGCAATGGAAGAAGTTCAGATTCCGAAGGTAGTTGAAGAATTTCTAGACGTATTTCCCGAAGAACTTCCAGGTCTACCACCGGTTAGAGATATTGAGTTCAGCATAGAATTGGCACCTGGAACTAAACCAATCTCAGATCGGGTTTACAGAATGGCGGATTCAGAGCAGGCCAAGGTGTATCAGCACATAGAGGAATTGAAGAAGAAGAAGTTTATCCAAACTAGTATATCGCCATGGGCAGCACCAGTGGTACTTGTGGGAAAGAAGGATGGATCATCCAGATTGTGTATCGATTACAGGAAGCTTAACGCGGCAACAGTAAAGAACAAATACCCATTACCCAGGATCGACGACTTATTTGATCAGTTGAGCAGGGCCAGAGTCTTCTCCAAGATAGATCTTCGTTCAGGGTATCATCAGATGAGGGTTCGGAAGGAGGATATTCCCAAGACAGCATTCAGGTCGAAGTATGGACATTATGAGTTCTTAGTAATACCGTTTGGTTTGACCAATGCTCCAGCTATATTCATGGATTTGATAAACCGCATCTTTATGCCATACTTAGATCAGTTTGTCGTTGTCTTTCTTGACGACATACTCGTATACTCTGCTAGTGAAAAGGAGCATGAAGACCACCTCAGGAAAGTGTTGTAGATTCTAAGAGAGAACCAGTTGTATGCCAAGCTCAGCAAGTATGAATTCTGGACGGATCACATTTCATTTTTGGGTCATATTGTATCAGGAGCTGGAGTAGCAGTAGATCCCAAGAAGGTAGAAGCAGTAGAGAGTTGGCCAGTACCTAAGACCGTAGCTGATGTACGAAGTTTCTTAGGATTGGCAGGATATTACAGAAGATTTGTGTCAGATTTTGCAAGACTTTCAGCACCCATGACCCGCTTGACACGGAAGGATATGCCATTCGTTTGGTCGGCAGAATGCCAGGCATCATTTAAGAATCTGAAGCAGAAGTTGATATCAGCACCCATTCTTACATTGCCAGTTGGACCTGGAGGTTTTACAGTATATTGTGATGCGTCAGGTAAAGAACTTAGATGTGTCCTCATGCAGCACGGGAAGGTGATAGTATATGCATCTAGGCAGCTTCGGGACCACGAGAAGAATTACCCAACTCATGATTTGGAGTTGGCGACAGTAGTATTTGCTTTGAAGCTATGGAGACATTACTTATATGGTGACCGAGTGGACATGTACACAGACCACAAAAGTCTGAAGTATATCTTTACTCAGAAGGAACTGAACATGAGGCAGAGAAGGTGGCTGGAGTTGATCAAGGATTATGACATGGAGCTTCAGTATCATCCAGGCAAGGCGAATGTAGTAGCAGACGCCCTTAGCAGAAGAGGCGGCGCATTTATGTTGACAACGCAGAGGCATATCTTAGAAGACCTTCAGGAGATGGGCATCAAAGTTATACTTTCTAGTGATGTAGGAGTTCTAACTAGTCTACAAGTTCAATCCGACTTGGTAGATAGGATCAAGGCAGCTCAGGCACAAGACCCAAGGATTCAGAAGCTTAGGGCAGAATATGAGTCAGGACTCAGGAAGGAGATGAGAATTCATGAAGTTGGTATACTTAGATTTGGATCACGTCTATGTGTGCCCAGTGGAGATATCAGACAGGAAGTTATGGCAGAAGCTCACAGTTCCCAGTATTCTATACATCCTGGAGGGACCAAAATGTACCAAGATATCAAGCAGCACTTCTGGTGGAATAGAATGAAGAGCTAGATTCGTTTCCCGTTGCTTGGTATGTCAGCAAGTGAAGGCAGAACAGCAGAGGCCAGCTGGATTATTGCAACCGCTTCCTATTCCAGAATGGAAATGGGAGCATATCACAATGGACTTCGTGACCGGTTTACCGAGATCACCAAGTGGTAAGGACGCTATTTGGGTGATAGTGGACCGACTTACGAAGGTAGCACATTTTCTTTCTTTCAGAGTAGGGCAATCTACAGAAAAGTTGGCAGAGTTGTACATGCAGCAGATAGTCAGACAGCATGGAGTCCCTGTCAGTATTGTGTCAGACCGAGATACCCGCTTTATATCACATTTCTGGAGGAGCTTGCATCATAGTCTGGGTACCAAGTTAAGATTTAGCACGGCTTACCATCCGCAGACGGACGGGAAATCAGAAAGGACGATTCAGACCTTAGAAGACATGTTACGAACTTGCATGTTAGATTTTGGAGGATCTTGGGAAAGCCACCTGCACTTAGTTGAGTTCTCATACAACAACAGTTATCAAGCCAGTATCCAGATGGCGCCATTTGAGGCACTATATGGTAAGAAGTGTAGATCGCCGCTAGCATGGGATGATATCGGGGAAAGGAAGATGTTAGGCCCAGAAATGATTGTTCAGACGGTTGAAGTGATTAAGGGAATTAGAGAGCGACTTCGTGTTGCGCAGGATCGGCATCGTTATTGGGCGGACCAGCATCGTAGGCCGCTAGAGTTTTCTGTTGGGGACCACGTATTCTTGCGGATCTCACCTACTCGTGGGGTCATTAGATTTGGCGTTCGCGGAAAACTGAGTCCGCGGTACGTGGGCCCATTTGTTATCCTTGATCGGATAGGCGATGTTGCTTATCGTTTATCACTCCCACCTTCGTTACGAGAGGTGCATGACGTGTTTCATGTATCTTAGTTGTGAAGGTATGTATCGGACCCCAGCCATATCCTCGATCATTCAGAACTGGTTGTTGGTACCAACCTGTCTTACGAGGAACAGCCTGTGTCCATCTTGGACCGAAGAGAGAAGATACTCAAGAACCGAACAATTAACCTTGTCCGGGTTGCTTGGGGTCATCACTCTTTGGGAGAGTCAACGTGGGAACGTGAGGATGATATCCGATCACGGTATCCACATCTGTTTGACTCACAAGGTATATCTTTTTCTGTGTACCTTGATTGTCATGATTCCTCATGCTTATCACCTTATGGGTAAAATTGCTTGATATCGTAGATTGATGGATTTACATATATATTACTTGCTATGGACATTGTAAAATAATTTCTTTATTGAATTGCTTATACTTAGATTAGTTTAGCCCCGATATTTCTATCTTGCTTGAATTTGAAATTTCGAGGACGGAATTTTTTCAAGGAGGGTAGAGATGTCACTCCCCGTTCCCGGAATGCGTATTCTAATACGTATATTGCCTGAATGTATTTATTTAGTATTTATCATGTAGTATCCTGTATTTAAATTCCTATAACTTCATGTTAGTTAATTATCTGCATTTTATTTTCTGCACTTTAGTTTTTCTGCAATTCTATTATCTGCTCTTTAAATTTTCATGCTAATTAATTTCTGCAATTTTATTTCTGCATTTCTTTCTGTAATTTTATTTCTGCATTTTTTCCTGTAATTTTATTACCTGCATTTTAATTCCTGCTTTAGTTTTACTTTCGGGTTAGCCTTGTTGGACCCGTGCAACCCGACCCATTAAGGACCCGGCCCAACTCCCACCTACCACCACCTTTTATTTAAAGCTACCCTCTCCCTTCTCTCTCCTCATTCACTCCTTCTTCACCATTACTTCTTCTTCTTTCTTTCATTACTCTCTCCACCTACCAACTAGGCAAGTACATCTTGCTCTACATGAGGACCATATTTTATGGTTTAATATTCTTCCTCTCATGATTCTAAGAGAGTTTAGTGCTTAGTAATTTTAATTTCATTGGTTCATTTCTTGTAGATCTAAGTTATTGTATTTTCGGTTGTCTATGGGTTTTGATCTAGCAAACTCCTTTGTTCTCAAGATTTGATGGTTTCATGTCGTAGAGCAGTTCATCCTACCCAATTTTGACCTTTGGAAAGTTGGGTTCGGACTTATTTTGACAGAGTTATGGACTTTTGAAGCCTTGGGGTACAACTATGGAGTTCTTGCTGTTTGGAGAAGACAGTGAGCAGTGTATGCTAGCTTTTTAGCTGCGTCACTGAGCTGTGCGCACTCTTTAGCGCAGCGCAGTATGGAGTCCATACGCTGCCTTTTTAGGAAGCGTGCGTCTTGCATACGCTACCTTTTGGAAGCGTGTGTCGTATGGAGTTCATACGCTACCTTTTGGGAGCGTATGACTTGCATACGCTGACTTGGATGGTCAGGAGTCGTATAGAGTTCATACGCTACCTTTGGGGAGCGTATGACTTGCATACGCTGACTTGGATGGTCAGGAGTCGTATGGAGTTCATACGCTACCTTTTGGGAGCGTATGACTTGCATACGCTGACTTGGATAGTAAGGAGTCGTATGGAGTTCATACGCTGCCTTTTGGAAGCGTATGACTCCCATACACTAGCTTGGCTTGAGCGTAGCTTGACCTGGGCGTACGCTGGCTTGAGCGTAGCTTGACCTGAGCGTACGCTGGCATAAGCGTAGGCTGACATGAGAGTAGCCTGCTTAGCCTGGATCTTCTATAGCCCTGTATATTGATATCTTATTAGATGTTTAACGTCCATTTTATATCCTTACGCCTTTTTGCATAAACTTGATATAATCATGATATGTTGATATTTCTGTTAATTATAGATTGTTACGTGGGATGTACCATGTGTCATGAATTGAGTTATAGATACCCGGATTGACTAGAATTAAACCCTGAGAGTTGTAGACTCGACCCCACTGAATGCAAATTGACTTTCATGCCTTGCAACCATTGATAATGATTGTGATCTTGACTAAATTGATCATGCGTTCCTAATTGGAACTAAGAGACTGGCTAGTCGTCTTATTGAATGAAATGAATGAGACACGTTCATGTTATGAACTATTGTACTCGACTGGCTGATCCCGAATATTGACATACATGTACATGCAGGCTTCAATTTATTTATTTATTTATTTATTTAGTTATTTTTCTACAAAAGAAGCATGTGTACTTTATGGTCAAGGTATGATTACCGTGGATAGATTTTATTGTTGCATTACGCTATGTAAGACCTGCAACCTAACCGCACTGGTATCGTTGTAGAGTTGTGCATATCGTACCCCGTACGAAAGTACTCATTTGAATGACCATGATCCACGGCATGGGATTTCACTCAACGTCGAGACTATTAAGTTAAATAAAATAATGATTGCATGGAGAGAATGGATTTCCGAATTCTTACATGGCAGCCCCCTTGGGACGAGTAGTACCCGACGGGCCGGCTGGTTTCTACAGATACTGTAAATCTGCTACACGGGCAGGAAACAGTATCTGCTTTTATTATTATTGTATATTGTATATTGACGGACGTCCTGCTAGGACTCGTCTAATTCATGCATGGGCCAATTGATCGACTGGATAGACTAGCCTTGCTTGCACATAGTAAGAACTGAGGAATCCCTAATTGCATTATTCCAGGATAACTTGGGACTCATAATAGCAAGCCGTAGGAGTTGATTGGCCGTTCAAGATGATTTGTTTGTGCACTGTACTCTGTTACCTAACTGGGATGATCAGAATGTCAGGACATGACGGGCCAACTTATGTCCTTGTTTGGTTGGGAGGTTGGTTCGAAGTGCCTTGATGTGATGTGAGTTCTAGTAGCAAGCAGAGATCTATTATTATATTCTCTTACTTACTGGTTTTAGTTCTCATGTCGTGCTCCCTTGTGGTACTTGCTATTAGAGGTCTAACCTCTCTGGTTTTGCATGGCCAGATTTAGAGCCAGTTCCCGAGGACTCAGCGTACTTCCACCTCCAGGATGGTCAATACTAGAGGAATGATCGCAGGAGGCCTCGAGTGGGTTCCTTAACTTCACCACTCGTTTTGTTATCTACTTTATACCTTGCCGTTTGGCACCGACATGTTAGTCGGATTGTCTTGTACTTACTTTTGCATAATTGTAATTAAGTCAGACTGCAGCTGATAATAATTGTGTATACTTACTACATCATCTGGCTGTATTTTGTAAAGCCAGATCTCAAGAACATTTTGACTGAGCGTTTGGGACGCCTTACTGCTTTACCTTACATGTTCTATATTTCTGTTTCTTGTTTGAATGATTGAGACAATAGATGTGTAATGACCGTAGTAAGACTTTTATGTAGTATGCACCCCCTCGTCTGGTTAGACAGCATTGATCATATTATACGGTATTCATCTATCCGTAATACGTAGCTGGCTGAGTCACTCCCCCGCTCTCCAGTATTCTGGTTCTGGGGCGTGACACGAAGACGAGGCGATACGTCTTTGTCAGCTACGGTCGGGATGAGTTTGGCTATAGACTCTACGACCCGGTGGGAAGAAAGCTCTACAGAAGCAGGGATGTGGTGTTCGTCGAGGATCAGACCATGACCAACACTCAGGATTCTGAGATGCCTTCTGAGGCTGAGGAATTGCCTGAGTTAGAGTCATTTCGTTTCGAGCAGTTTCTAGAGGACATCGCAGAGGATCCCATTATGGGTGAGCCAGTACATAGAGTTGCTCCCAACCTTGATCATCAGCCTGCTGATGGTGGTCAGGGTGTCCCTCAGGAGGATGAGCATGCCGGGGAGGCAGATCCTGAAGGGGAGGAGGCTGTTGGTATACAGCCAGCACCAGTGGCTCCACTGAGAAGGAGCGACAGAGATCGTCGACCATCTACGAAACCAGATGAGTATGTGCTATTGACTGACGGAGGAGAGCCCGAAAGCTTTGCAGAGGCTATGGAAGACGAACACAGGCAGGAGTGGATGGAGACCATGCAGGAGGAGATGAGTTCCTTGTACACTAATTCCACTTATGAGCTGGTGCGGTTGCCAAAGGGCAAGAAGGCTTTGAAAAATCGATGGATGTTTAGAGTGAAGCAGACGAATGATGCTACTCGCCCTCGATACAAAGCGAGGTTGGTAGTCAAAGGCTACGGTCAGCGGAAAGGCATGGATTATGATGAGATCTTTTCGCCTGTCGTCAAGCATTCGTCTATTCGGGTGGTGCTAGCATTAGCAGCCAGTCTCGACTTGGAAGTCGAACAGATGGACGTGAAGACGACATTCCTCCATGGTGATCTTGATGAGGAGTTGTACATGGAGCAGCCAGAGAGATTTTGTGAGAAGGACAAGTCACATTTGGTCTGCCGGTTAAGAAAGAGCTTGTATGGTCTGAAGCAGGCTCCGAGGCAGTGGTACAGAAAGTTCGAGTCGTTTATGGGGGAGCATGGTTATGCACGGACGACGTCAGACCATTGTGCATTTGTGAGATATTTTGCCGAGGATGATTTCATTATTTTATTGCTCTATGTAGATGATATGCTATTAGTGGGTCGGAATGCCACTAGGATAGCGGAGTTGAAGCGCCAACTGGGCGCGGCCTTCTCTATGAAGGATTTGGGCGCAGCGAAGACTATTCTTGGGATGGAGATCAGCCGAGAGAGAGAGTCCAAGCTGCTACATTTGTCCAAAAGAAGTACATTCACCGGGTACTTCAGCGTTTCGGTATGGACGGATCGAAGAAAGTGAGTTGCCCCCTTGCGGCTCACTTTAAGCTCACTGAGGAGCAGTGTCCATCTACCGAGGACAAAAAGGAAGATATGGAGCGGGTTCCATATGCCTCAGCTGTGAGAAGACTTATGTATGCTATGGTGTGTACCAGGCCAGACATCGCTCATGCAGTTGGCAGGTACCTTTCAAATCTTGGAAGGGTACATTGGAGTGCGGTCAAGTGGATTCTACGAAACATTCAGAGCACTGCCGATTGGAGACTTTCTTTTGGTGGTGACGAGCCGAAGCTGGTTGGGTATACTGACGCTGATATGGCTGGAGATGTAGACACGAGGCGATCGACTTCGGGCTATGTGATGATGTTTGCTGGAGGAGCGGTATCGTGGCAGTCGCGGTTACAGAAGTGTGTTGCCTTGTCGACGACAGAGGCAGAGTACATTGCGACGACGGAGGCTTGCAAGGAGTTGCTGTGGATGAAGAAGCTGCTGCAGGAAATAGGACTGAAGCAAGAGCAGTATACTTTGCTTTGCGACAGTCAAAGTGCTATTCACCTTGTGAAGAACCAGACATTTCATAGTCGGTCCAAGCACATCGAGACTCGGTATCATTGGATATGGGATGTGGTTGAGAAGAAGGATGCGGCGCTTGAGAAGGTTCATACTGATGACAATGGAGTGGACATGCTCACGAAGGTTCTTCCGAGGGGAAAGTTTAAGAACTGTAGGCAGATCGTCGGGATGACGACCTCCTCCACATAGTTGTGAAGGGAGAGATTTGTTGGAGTGGGTGGGGTTCCCACCTATGTGGAGAATACCCCGGAGAGCGACGAGCGACATCCGTGTGTCGGAGAAGCTTGGGGAGTGCATGGATTTTATTTTGGTACATATATGGTAGAAAAATGTATGATTGGATTTCCATATTTACTTTGATTATATATTTATGATTGGACCCTTCATATAGTAGATTTCCATATTATTGTGTTTCCAATTATGGTAAGCTAATTATGATTGAATTTCTATTAAACATATGATTGATTTATATTGAAAGTTTCCATATACTGGCCTTCCATGTATGGGTTACCAAGGGCTTATAAAAGGGTGATGCATGCTAGTTGTAAAATTATCTCAAAACAAAGAGTGCTTTACAATCTTTGAGAGAGATGATTAAGGACTATTGTGAAGGAGAGATTGCTTCGAATAATTTTTCGGCATCTCTTGTTCTTCGGAGTCCGCAATCAAAAAAAAAAATTTCAAGTGAGTTGTGGTGATCCGTGTTGGATCGGGAGGAGCTTGTAGAGGGTGTATTCTCTTTATTCCATTAGTGAAGGTTCTTCAGGATTGGACTCCGATCGTCCCGTGGTTTTTTTCGCAAGGATTTTCCACGTCAAAAATCTTTGTGTCTGCGATTGTGTTTGACGTTTTTGGTTTGTGTGCTTTTGCTCGATTCTCTCGCAGAACTTTCTGGTTTGGGGGAACGATTTTTACGTTTCGTTCCCAACAATGTTAAGCATTTGTAACGAATGTTAAGCATTTGTAAAGTAAACCGTCATGCATCCATAGGGCACTTTGATTGACCATTGCATGGAACAGCTCCCATACTTTCAACGTTGTCTTGTTGTCCCATGGATGTTTCCATCTTTCTATAATTAAGAAGGAAAATGATATTTTGGTGCCCGCCACTAGCCTGCAAGCCATGTGGCCGGCCCAGTGCTATAGGGATGAATGCAAAGCCAATTGGTGGGGTGTGTGGTGGTGGTGGTGGTGGTGGTGGTAGTGACCGGCAGTCCATTTTTGCGGTCCAAATTGAGTTTTCCAATTAAAGATGATCACAAGAGAAGTAACTTGAATTCTTACAAAATCTCTTAGTTTGAATTCTTTAGTTCTGATAATATCCGACTTGTTTCAAGCCTGTATATCTCTACTATTATAACAAGGCTTCAAAACGGTTCAAAAGTGAACCATCTAAGCCGTATATATCATAAACTTTTTTTTTCTTTTTAAAAAAAATAAAAATTTAAAATTAACTACCTTTCTTATTTTTTGTGTGGGTAACTAAACCCTCTCTCCTCACGTGAAAAATTAAAAATTACGAGATACTAGAACCTATTTAAAATTAAAATTATGTTTGAACTAACTATATCACATTATCTAATCAAACACATAACCAAAATTTTTAAAAAATAATCATAACTAATCATATTAAAATATATTCAAATTATATTTTAATATAATTTAAATTTTTGTATACTTTATTAATACTATTATTGATTCACGTGAACATGACTAGTATACATAACTTGTCCATATATCACTATTTCACTAATAAAGAGAAAGATTATACCGAAATAGATAGCAAACGAACAACAAGCTGCACCACCAGTCGTTTTTGGATGGCAAAATCAATCCTCTTAAACACTACATCTATAAATATTTCTGGTCAAGCATAGTTTTGGTTATAGAGTTTCCCCACACCTGCTGTGCTATAACATTTGTCCTGTCCATAGGAAATAAAGGATGCCATGAGCGTCTTTTGTTGACACTACTTGCGACAGCGAATGTGCTAAATTAAATCAAAAGGGTTCACATAGAAAGACATCTGCAATTTTAATTGTTCATATAGGTTCCTGCTAAGTATCAATCTTATTAAGTTCCATGATGTTAACTATGCATTTCTTGTAGCTCATATTTTAAACAAAGACTGTACGTACATCATAATTCACTTCTGAAATTTGTCTTTAAGTCGACAATATGTATAGCCATGACAGACAACTTGGTTGGGATTTGTCCCAACAAATTTGATGTCTCGATCACAGGCTCCCAGGATGCTGGTGATAGCCCAAAGCTTATTCCATGATGAAATGCTCATGACAGCTTTCTAGTTATACTCCAGTACAGTGAAGTATATGGAAGTAAGTTTCGATCTCTCTGTAAACTTGGCAAAGCGGCTTTTTATTTTGTTCTATATAACCTGCATTCTTAACAAAGGAGAAGCATGAATATTAGATAAACACATTAGAACTGTACTGCTACCAACTTAAAAAACAGGGTCATTTAGTGTTAACGTCTACTATAATTAATATCTAAAATATGCATTTAGGTCGTCATATTGTCTAGAATAGAAGAAGGATTTTAGTCTTGACACTTGATATGAGTTGACCTTTATATTTTGTTTAAATCTTCATAGTATTCGAAATTTGCGTTCAGATTTTTGGGTCTCATATAAATTTACGTTTTAGATCCACGTTTTTGGACCATTATCCTTGGTCTACAAATAGGATGATATCCAAATTCTTCCCAGAAAAATATGGAGATCTAAACGCAAATTTTAAATATTATAGAAGACGTTAAAACTAAATAATTCTAAATTGTATGCTCACGATTATAAAAGCAGAAGTAAAATATCGTGAAGTTCCCAAGATTCAAACAAGATGGTAATATTTACATGACGTCTGAAGGAAATAAACTAGAAAAATCCTGAAAGAATATTTGGTTCTCAGAAGGAAAATCAATTTTCTTTTTCTTTTTTTTTTCATGGGGTAGAAAAATTAAAAATATATTTAAGAAAGACCATTTTAGTTTTGTTTGAGTGTCGGGTTGGTGAAAGAAAGAAAACAATGGCAACATTCCAATAATATCTTTATATTTTAAAATACAAATAACATAATTCAAAATTAATGGATAAAGTATGACAATAACACATTTGAGTAGCACTATTGTTATTCTAAATTTTCGTAATAAATTAAACGCAGAAAAGGGAGAAGGAAAAAATCAATTACATGGATTTTGAGAGAAATCGCACCTTTTTCCTACTTTTCCCCCTCTGTTAGAAAATAGTTTCCAAGTTTATGACTACCAAATAAAAAAGGTAACAACTTTTCTTTCATGATTCTTAAATCTGAGGTGATGTTAATTTGGACGCCAAACTGAAAATTTTCAATAATGAGGTGTTAGCTAACTCCTAATATGAAGTATAAGTCAATTTATTCGTTAACTATTTCCAGAAGACAATTTATCCAGGAAATACAAAATTCCCTTGTGTCTCCGAAATTTCAATGTCTTCCAACCTCCCTATGAGATCTAGTTTGTTTGATTCCATTATCTGTTAGAGCATCATCATAGCTTAAAATGTTGTTTAAGATCCTTTAGATTCTGAAATAAAAATCTTTGAGGTTTTTGAAAAAAGACATTAAAAGTAAAGATAAATTTGCAAGAAACAAAGCACCCCAGAGAATTGCAAGAAACTAACCACCTCAGAGTAAGGAAGGAAACAACAATGCAGGAATCTCTTTGAGGAACAACTCTGACATAGAAGAGACTCGCTAGAGAAGAAACCACGACCGCCACCATGAATAGAAGGCTGAAAAGAAAATCTCTGTTTATTAGAAAATAGAATGTTAACTAACTTTAGGTTCATAGTAATGTAAGAAACCAATGACCGGCAAAAAAAAAACTTTGGTCACACTTATTAATATGAATTTATACTTACATGTAATTTTTGTATTTATTAGACTTACATTTCACTTTTTGTCAGAACAAATATTTTTTGGTAACAAAGCAAATATTTCCGCGACAAATACTGAAATGTGAGGCTAATAAAAATAAAAGGTGGGGTGCAAATATAAAGGGATGTAAATATAAATTTATATTAATAAGCGGGATGAAAGTCAAAAATTCCCCAAAACAAATTATTGATGGTATTTATTATATTCATGGAGAAGAGCTAGAGCTCAATAGCTGCCCATGCATGGGTTGACGTTAATTAGCTTGAATTGCGCATGCAATCACATGACAACACATGGTGATTTAATAAATTTCATGCAATTAGAAGTAACTTACGATATAAATATGAATTTATGTTCATATGTACAGAAGTAGAGATTGAGATTGTTAAGTGAAATATTGATTTGTTAATTCATGCAAACTGTACTAATGTGACCTAATGGTGCAACTAATAAATTATAGTCCGTGGAATCATAATTTACAGTGTAAACAAATAGTCGCTCCTAAGAAAGGACATAAAAGAAGAGGAGAGAGAAGAAGACCAATTTGAATGTTTGGGAGGCGATCAAACTATTACCACTAGGATTACGCATGGGATCATCTTCTTCCCAATCTAGGCGGCGGCCGTCATAAGCCCGAGTAGACCACAGCGAAGGGAAAGGATTCCAATTCGATGCCGCCATCCTCCGTCCACTCCCACCACCACCACCACCACCACCGGCGGTTGGACCCTGACCATCAGCCGCACTGCCGGAACGGCTACTACCAGAAGATTCATGAGGCAGCTGAAACCTGCAGACGGGGCACGAGTTGTGTATCCGGAGCCACGGCACGATGCAGTCGGAGTGGTACACGTGCTTGCATGGCATCTCCCGTGTCACTTCCCCCCTCTCGAAGTCCTCCTTGCACACGGGGCACTGCGACTCCTCCGCCAGGTGGCCGTCGGTTATCGCGACCGTCGGCAGCGCGTCAATGGCCGACGCGGGCGCCGGGGGCAGCCCCGGCCGGTCGTTCTGCGTCAGGTCCTCGATAAGCTGGTGCAGGCCGGGCCCGGTGAAGTAATCCCCCGTCTGGCGGGCAGCGTCGGGTGTCCCTGCTGTCGGCAGCGAGTTCGCGGGCCGGGTGGGAACGACCCGAGTGTGAGGTGGAGGAGGTGGTGGAGGAGGAGGGACCATGGGGTGCATGAAAGCGCGGTGGGGAGAGGGGGGGTGCAGGTGGAGCTCGTGCATGAACTGGCCGAAGCAACGGGGGCAGAAGGTGACCGGGTAGCCGGGGGAGGAGATGATCCTGACGGAGCGCTGGCATTCGTAGCACCAAAAGATGCGGCAGCTCCTTTGGGGGCCGGCGTAGGGAACAGAAAACATATTAGGTTCTTTTTAGTTAGTTTGGATTACTGATCAAGAAGACATGGGAGGAGTATATAGTGTTCACTTATATATATATAATTATATATTTGTGTGGCTTTGATTTAGAATGGATTGATGAGGATTGAGGAAGAAGCGAAGGGAGAGCGCATGGGAGGAAGAAAGGATAGCTTCCTGTGAAGTAGAAAAGCGATTCCTGCGAGTGAGTCGGGGATTGGTTTTTTGCTTTGCAGTTACTTTCCTTGTAATCTTCCTCCTCCATTGGTTGCGTTCATGGCCGGAAAGGGGAGAGATTTCTTGAAAAATATAATGAAATAAATGGATTATGGTTCTACCAATCTAGTATATGTCAATGGATTATATATGAACAAAGAAGTGCAACAAGAACCACAATCGCATGGAGAGGAATTAATTCCCTGGCCTTGGGGAGTCCACCTCAGATTCATATCTGTAATGAGTAATGTTATTGCTCCAAAATGTTATGTAGCACCTTACAGGGCCGGCCCTGGCCATGGCCGTCAAGACGACCGTCCAGGGCCCACGAATTATAGAGGATCCAAAAAAATAGTTTAAAAATAAATATGTTAATAATTTTGTATCTCACAATATAACTAGTATATATCATGGACCATCTTAGACACAAAGTTATTGTGGTGTAGTGGTTACTATTGTAGACTCTTATACCAAAGGTCTTGAGTTTAATCCTTTGTTGTAGCTACTTTAAAAAAAATTTAATATTTTTATATTATGTATTGGGACTTATTTTGAAAGATCGTCTTGGGCCCCCACAAACTCAGGGCCGGCCCTGGCACCTTACATATCGTTTTATGTAGTAGCTTACGTATCGTCTGACATGACAGCTAACATGGCAGCTGAGGAATCAATTTTTAAAATTTAAATTAACATTAAAATTAAAATTAACATTGTTAACATTTGCATTTAAATTAATATTAATATTAATATTAATATTAATATTAACATTAACTAATTCGGTAATTAATTTTTTAGGTTAGAATTTACAATTTTAATTAACATGTCAGATGCCACGTCAGCTGCCACATAAGGAGAGATGGTTTAGAGAGACATTTGGAGGTACTAATAGCATACTCATTTGTAATTTTAGAATCATGGATGAAATATGAGTGTTGCAACAGTCATAACCACATATTTAGAGAACAATAAATATAAAAATAATACATAGATAATGTAAGCGAAATAGTACACGAGCGCTGCCAAGGAACAGCTCAATTCGAATACAATCTCATAAGCTATGAAACATGAGAGAAAGACCTTAAAGCCAAGGGCATAACTATTCCAGCCTTAAGGGGTGGGTAGACTTCAGCCGCCTAAATTTTTTCATATAAGTTAGTCCACATCTCAGGCCACACCTCAGTCCATCCCAGTTCATTCCAGCACACCTCTAATTTGTGGTTCCATCCCCAGTTGAAACTATGTGAAACTATAACCATGAAGTGTATTTTTAATTTACTTATGTATTCAAGTTATGTCTATCAAGTATTATGTTTAAGTATTTAAATTTAAGTTCATAATGTTTGTTCAATCAAAGTTCATGATGCTCATTCATTTCAAGTTTCATTTTTGGGTATATATAAAAATTTTGTATCTCATTTTTAACTTATTTTAAGTTAAAAAAATAGAATTGACATGTTTAATAATTAATTAGGTGTGGATCTGTGTGGATAAATATAAAACTTTTGAATTTCATTTTTAACTTCTTTTAAGCTAAAAAATTAGAATAGATATAATAATTATCAGGATTATTTTGTATAAGGGTACAAGGTCTTGTTAGATTATATTTGTAATGTAAATATGGCCCATAAGATATGGCCTATAAGCCCAAATATAGACACTATATATATTGTAACAAACCCTAGCAATGAAAACAAGGCATTATTATTTCCTACATGGTATCAGAGCCTCCCGAAAAACCCTAACCGCCAAACTCTACATCCGCACCAATTTTTCGACCTAACACTAGAGGGTGAGAGAGAGCATACCCGCCTCGTCGTGCCTCCCGAAACCCATTGTCCGCTTCCGGCGTTCGTTTTCTACGACCGAGCCAGCACATCCGCCTCCGTCGAGCTAGAAAGGTAGCTCCACCGGCAGTCATCTCTGCTCATCCGGCACGAGCTGATGGCTCCGACCGCCCTTCCCGAGGTGCGCAAGCCCTCATATTCTCCTTCACTTGTTGTGCTTCCCTCTCTCTCGCTCGCGCTTTAAAGTTTTCCTTACGAAAAATTTGGGAAAAGAGAAGGGTGGGCAGCAGTATAAGATTTTGAGTTGTTTCTTGTGTGGATGAACCCAGCAGACCCCCCAATCCTTTTAATCAGATTTCTTAATCCTTTTTGTAATTTCGGGAGGAAAAGACTCCCCCGATCCTGATCCCGACAGTGCCGATCCGCGTCGATCCTGACAGCGCCGATCCGCGCCTGACCGCGCCGATTCGCGCACCTGACCCCATCCATCAGCGGCAGATTCGTCGAAGTTGTATAAATTTTTGTACACCCGACATCCGCTCGCCCCTTTGCGCCAGATCCGGCGCCCATGATCGCGGCTGATTCACCGCCGATCCCGCCCATCAGCGGCCGATTCGTCGGAGTTGTACAAAAATTTTGTACACCCGAGATCCACGATGGCAGATGATGCTGCGTCCAGCTACTCCGTCGCGACTGGCGGTGGCGGTGCACACAACCCAAATTATCCTAATCCGAAGGATCCATATTTTCTGAGTTCTGCTGATCAACCAGAAAATATCATTACTCCTATTATTTTTCGTGGACCGAACTATGCTGAGTGGTCTCGGTCGATACGTCTCTCCCTGATCTCTAGGCAAAAAATCATTTTTTTGGAGGGTACTGAAGTCAAACATGTTCATGATGCTAGCAAATTGCTTGATTGGAGATGCGTGCAAGCACTATTGGTTCAATGGATTCTTAATACCATTGATCCGTCTCTGAAGAAATCTTTGTCGTACTTTGAGGAGGTTTATCCATTGTGGAACTTGTTGGAGAAAAGATTTGTTGTTAGCAATGGCACTCGGAAGCAACAAATTAAGGTGGCTTTGGCTGAGTGTAAACAAACGACTTCGATGTCTGTGGAAACCTACTTTGGAAATTTGCAGTCTTTATGTGATGAACAAGCTGCTTATTTTCTATTGCCTACTTGTACCTGTGGTGAACTTGCTGCAAAGCTACAGGCTATAAGAGATGAAGACCACTTTCAGGACTTTATGTATGTGTTGAATGCTGAGTTGTATGGTCATACCCGATCTAATCTTCTGGCTCAGGATCCTCAACCAAGTTTAGATCGGGCATGCCAGACAGTCCGTGAGGAGGAGGATATACAAAAATCTCAGGTCCAATCCGCTACTGAGGAGGTGTTGGCGCTGGCTATCAAGACTTTACCTCGTCTTTCTACTGCTTCTAATAGTAGAACCTCATATTTCAGGGACAAATCAGGTATGATCTGTACTCATTGCAAGAAAACAGATCATGATGTTGTAACTTGCTTTGCCAAGATTGGCTATCCAGAGTGGTGGGAGACTCGTCCTCGGCGTGAAGGCGGACGTGGTGCTGGTGGTGGCAGAGGCCCGGCACCACAGCAGAGACGTGATGAGAGACGCGGTACTGGTGGCGCAAGGGTTGTTCATCATGTCGCCGCTGCTGGTCATGGTGTCCCTGCTGGTCTAGTTGAGAGTTCGGCAGATATGATGCATGGAGGGTATCCTTCACCACTCTCAGGAGAACAATGGCAGAAACTGATGAACTTGGTGGGTAACGACAATCCTTCCAAACCTGGGTCTTCAAACTCTGATCGTTTGCTGGGTAAGAATTCTTCTGTCCCTTGGATATTCGATACTGGGGCTACTCTTCATGCGAGAGGTTCTCGTGACTGTTTAGTTGATTGCTTTGAGGGCCCTGTCTGTCATGTGACTTTGCCTGATGGAAGCACTATTGAGGCTGTTCTAAGAGGCAAAATACTTTTGACTGCTTTATTGGTGTTGACGGATGTTCTTTACGTTCCGACATTGACTTACAACTTGATCTCTGTCTCACAATTGATTGGTACCAGAAATTGTGATATGTTATTTACTCCTGATTTGTGTTTTATTCAGAACCGAAGTACGAGGATGGTGATTGGAGCAGGTGAACAAAGGGGTAGACTTTACTTCTTGGGGAAGGTTCCAGCTTCTTTGGCTTTGGTGATCCTGGCATGTAAAGAGAGTGATTCCGAGGTTTGGCATAGTAGACTGGGACATCCTTCAGATAAAATAATGTAGACTTTACCTTTTCTCTCTGGTAGTAGTGTGTTTTCTCACAAAGCTTGTGATATTTGTCATCAAGCTAAACAGACTCGTGATGCCTTTCCTGATAGTAGTAGTCGTGCTTTGAGATGCTTTGACCTTATACACTGTGATCTGTAGGGGCTATATCGTGTTCCGTCATCTAATGGGGCGTGATATTTTTTTACTTTGGTGGATGATTTTTTTAGAGCAGTTTGGGTTATTTTATTGACGGATAAGTGTGTTATTTATTTTATGTTTCTTAAATTCATTGCTATGGTGAAGCGTCAGTTTGCGGCTGATATACGTCGTGTGCGGAGTGACAATGGCACTGAATTTAATTGTTTATGAGATTATTTTTCATCTCAAGGTATATTGTTCCAAACATCCTGTGTTGGGACACCTCAACAGAATGGAAGGGTGGAAAGAAAACATCGACATATTTTAAATATAGCCAGGGCATTGAGATTTTAGGGTTCTCTTTCCGTGGATTTTTGGAGGAAATGTGTTCTGGATGCATGTTATTTGATAAATAGAACCCCTTCTAGTGTCTTGCATTTTAAGTCTCCTTATGAAGTTTTATATGGTTCGGCTCCTTCGTATGATCATCTACGTATTTTTGGTTGTCTGTGCTATGCGTATGATTTGAAATTCCGATATGATAAATTTGCCAGCATGAGCAGAAAATGCATCTTTGTTGGGTATCTTCTTGATAAAAAGGGATGGAAACTGTATGATTTGGAGACTGGTAAATTTTTTGTGTCCCATGATGGTACTTTTTATGAAAAAGAATTTCCTGGGTGTGGCTCTGCTAGCAAGATGTCTTCTGCGACACGCTATACATCTGTTGAGGTGCCGGAAGACGATATAGAGGCTTTTGGGATGGTGCCGACTACGGTTGCTGAGGCCAGAGTGGTTGATGGTGGCTTGGCACCGAGTGGCGAGGATGCACAGGTAGATGCAGAAGTGTTAACAGGAGAGTCCGCTGGGGGTGATGCGGATACTACTGATGATACAGGGGATACAGTGTTGCCAGAGGTGCCCGACGAGGCAGTATTGGGAAGAGGAATGAGAAAAAAATCACAGCCAGTACAATTACAGGATTTTGTGACGAATGCTGTTAGAAGTAAAAGTTCCCCTTCACCACAGTTCATCTGTTTTCGTCACTTCCTCAGGTACTTCGTATCCTATAACATAATTTCTAAGTTATGACATATTTACTGCTGGACACAGAGATTTTCTTGCAGCTATTACTGCAGGTGTTGAGCCTACTTCATATCGCCAGGCCTCGCAAGATTCGGGCTGGCGTGCGACTATGCAAACTGAAATACAGGCTCTGGAAGATAATGGAACATGGAATCTTGTCGATTTACCTCCTGGGAAGCAAGCATTGGGAAGTAGATGGGTGTACAAAATAAAGTACAAATCCGACGGCAGTATTGAACGCTTAAAGGCACGGCTGGTTGTGTTCGGTAATCATCAGGTTAAGGGGATCGACTATTCAGAGACATTTGCCCCGGTAGCTAAGATGCCTACAGTTTGGGCGTTCTTGACCGTTGCAGCTGTGAGAGGCTGGACTTTGCACCAGATGGATGTGCACAATGCTTTTCTTCATGGAGATCTGACAGAAGAGGTGTATATAAAGTTGCTGCCAGGTTTCTCGCATAGTAAACCCAACAAAGTGTGTCGCCTGCGTAAGTCATTATATGAATTGAAACAGGCACCACGTTGTTGGTTTGCTAAGCTTGCTGCTTCTCTGATATCCTATGGATTTATTCAATCTCATTCTGATTATTCCCTTTTCTCTCTTTTTAAAGGGAAGGTAGAGTTGCATGTTTTGATCTATGTGGATGACATGATTGTGTCTGGTAATGACATAGACGCTTTAGATGCTTTCAAACAGTACCTTAGTTCTTTCTTTCACATGAAGGACCTTGGTGTGTTGAAGTACTTTCTCGGCATAGAGGTGGCTCGGAGTACAGAAGGAATTTCCTTGTGTCAAAGGAAGTATGCTTTGGATATTATTTCAGAATACGGCTTGATGGGGTCTCGACCTGCTGGTTTTCCCATGGAGCCCAATCACAAGCTGGCAGAATCGACTAGTCCAAAGATGGCGGATGCAGAGACTTATCGGAGGCTGGTTGGGAGGTTGATTTATCTATAGTTTACTCGCCATGACTTAGCCTATGTTGTGCATATCTTGTCTCAATTTTTACAGGAGCCTCGACAAGATCATTGGCATGCTGCTTTGAGAGTTATCAGATACCTCAAACATGTACCGGGACAGGGTATTATTTTGAAAGCTGATTGTGATCTCCATCTTTCTGGTTGGTATGATTTCGACTGGGCCAGTTGTCCCTTGACTCGCCGCTCTGTTACAGGCTGGTTGGTGTTTCTGGGGGTCTCCTATTTCTTGGAAGACCAAGAAGCAATCAACTGTTTCCCGATCTTTCGCTGAAGCTGAATACCGATCTCTTGTTGCGCTTGTTTGTGAGTTAAAATAGTTGAAGGAGTTATTGGTGTGTTTGGGCGTTCGCCAGGAGTCTGCTATGTCGGTGTATTGTGACAGTCAGTCAGCCCTGCACCTGGCTCAGAACCCGATATTTCATGAGCGCAGTAAGCATATTGAGGTGGATTTGTATTTTGTTCGCGATGTTGTTCGAGATGGCACCGTAATAGCCTCGTATGTTCCTACTTCTTCTCAACTGGCTGACATCTTCACCAAGTCCCTTGGAAAGCATGTGTTTGATTCTTTCCTTCCCAAGTTGGGCATTTGTGACTTGCATGCTCCAACTTGAGGGGGGTGTTAGATTATATTTGTAATGTAAATATGGCCTATAAGATATGGCCTATAAGCCCAAATGTAGACACTATATATATTGTAACAAACCCTAGCAATGAAAATAAGGCATTATTTCCTACAGGTCTAGACATAATTAGACTTTGGGTACTAATTTTGTCTGTTTTAGACTTTGGATACTCAAATTTTTTTAGTGAAACATTTTAGTGACGAAATTGGAATTTCAGTAATGAAATGAATCTTTTAAGACGAATATTCGTCACTAAAAAGTTCAAGTACTCAAAATCTAAAGCGGACAAATCTAGTACCCAAAGTTTAATTAGGTCCTAAACCTGGTACCCTTATACAAAATAATCCTAATTATTAAGATGCAGATATATGTGTAATAAACATAATTCAAAGTTTTAGAATTAACTACTCAAGCCATAGGCCTCGTTTGGTTCACAGAATGGCAAGGAAAGGACATCGATTCTTTGCATTATCATTTGAAAAATTGCAATTCCAATCAATTTCATTTTCGGTGTATGGAAAAGTCACGAAAATTGGAAGGAAAAGTGAATCCTCAGAGGGGGAAATGAATCTTTGGGTGGATGGGGAGAGGACCATTTTTTCCCTTATTTTTTTTCCACTTGGGAATCAATTTTCTTTCCTACTCATTTCCTTTGGCATCCAAAAATAGGAAAGAAATGAATTTCCTTTCCCAAATGCCCTGATTTTGCGAACTAAACATGACCACACTGTAAAGGGGGAGGGACTTAGCATTTCTCATTTATGGTCCGCAATCGACCTAGTTGTCAAGGGCAACCTGACCTGGATATTATCCAATCAAATCCAAATGTTGGTTAGGCATGGACCCACTTCCAAAATATTGAGTTTGTGATGTATTTAGCGACTCTTGTCTAGGATAGCACTACTTGTCACATAGTTGTGGAAAAAAAGAGGAGACAATATAACGCGTTAGCGACTTCAAGTAATGTCGTTATGTAGTCGGCAAGCCTCGCTAGTAAGTCGTCATAGAAGGATGCTAAACTATGATGCATGAGCAACGTAGTAACGATGCCCTAGCGACCCCAACCTGCATCGCAAATATGTCGCTCACACAGCTCCAAAGTTCACATAACATGTCACTATATGATTAAATGAGCTATATCGTTGTACGTCACTAACGACGTCGCTCATGAGTCGCCAATGTCCAGTCGGTCTATCATAATTATAGTGCTAATTATATCATCGTACATCACTAAGGGGAACCGCAAGGTTTTGCTTTAGCATTGGCTTCCAGAAAATCCTACTCAAAAGTTTACAGGAGACATAGTATGAAACTGGTGGATTTTAAATTTGTTCGAATAGTCGAGACAATGTTCTATAGACCAAAAAGTCATTATCTGAGTCTATATAGACTAAAGTGACTCTAGATATACTTGGTACTACCATAGAAGTTGTAGAAACTCATTTCATATTTTATATACTTGGTACGACCTTAGAAGTTGTAGAAACTCATTTCATATTTTTAGAAAATTTAGAGGAATTTTATAGAGTAAAAATTTTAGAAGAAGTAAGAAAAACATATTTTTAGTAATTTATGGAACTACCATTGACAACTCTTAGCTTAAAACCTCATGAAACTTGGCAAAGAGCATACTAATATCCCATAGTATTTATTAAATTTTTGGAGAATTTTTTGAAGTTGTTTGTATTTTTTTTTATACCTTAAAACTAGTTAATGAATTAAATAAATAGTTATAAAGTATTCTCTTTATTTAAAAACCTATTTATAACGAAATATTGACTATGTTATAATTAATTGCTATTAGGTGGGTTAAACCTTTTAACAGTAAACCTATATCCAACCCCATATTTTAAGTCGTTGCTCTCAACCATTGGTTCAATCTAGATTATATTTGAACCATCGAATTTAAACCCGCAAACTCTACCCAACATTTACCCATGTTTTAAGTTATCATCGTATATCCTTCCATTCATTTCACTTCTAATCATGATCCACCATTTTTGATGAACTTGTACAAGTCTTACCTGTTAGTCAACCACGTCTAGACACACCGACTGAGTGCACTAATCTTGGCCATTTATTAAAGAGGGATTAGATCCCTACCATTGAACTCGATCCTAGTTGACCTTCTAGCGGCTTCCTTGGTTGAATCCTTAGTGGATTATTGTATTTCTACATCTTTGATTATAACCTGATAATCTAACTTAGAGTTTAATAGTAGCTTAGGGTTTCCTCTATTCAACAATAGCCTCTCTCTCTTTCCCTCTCTCTCTCCCTCTCTCTCTCTCTTCATGTCGTCCGCATGTCCATTGTCCAAACTAAATCTAAATTGCTCCAAAATTTACGTAGACCTTCTTCTCTCTTCCCTCTATAACCTAGACATTAATGGAACTGGTATTCCCGGGATCGCATATTGGTCTATACGATAAAAGCATAGCCATACGGCTAGGTCATATACGCATGTATCAATGCGAACCCTTCAATAGGAAAAATTCTAAGATGACGAATTGTTGTGCATATCGATTGATGAATCATGAACATGTTTAATCTCGTGATCTAACCCTTCAATAGCGGAAACTAGGGTTCACAAATTATACCTGAAGCGGCGAGGAGTTGATGACAGTTTCCAGCAATCTTGATCGATCAGCAACCTCAAGATCTTCTACCGTATTCCTTTCTCGAGTTAGACATCGTGTGGGCGACGGTCTCCCAATATTTTCTTCTCCTTGGTTGTCCTCCCTTTCTCTCCTTTCATGATGAACGAATTAGAAAAAGATGCTCTTTTATGATACATGTGATGGCTAGAGAATAGAGGGTGTATATAGGCTACGCAGGGACTCTGAGAAGAAATTAGGTTTAGGTCTCCTAACGGGTTTAGGTATCCCGTGTTCAGCCCGAACACACAACCCAGGCCTGTTAACAATAGCTCATTCTACTAAAGAGCTAATGTTGCATTACCTTCCTAATCCCAAATTACGTTTATGGGCTTCTTCTTATATATGCTTGTTTGTCTCCCCATGTTAAGATATCGAATGTCTATCAATCAAAAGAAGTTACTGACAACTACATTTATCGACATCTTTTATCCTTAAGTAGTATCACTCAACTTTATTTGTTATGTCGGATATAATCCACCTACAGGCTTTACATGACAATCCTTATGAGTTTCTTAAGGGGACATCATCAACCCGATACATCGGGACATGGATTCCTTTTATCATCAACAGCCCATCATACACATAATGCCATTTCCCAATTCATAGAGGTTATTGACTCATTATGAATCTCACTCTTTTATGAATTAAAGTACTGCACACTACATATACATGTCTGTTATTATATCTGGATTAAAAGCACAATCATCCATAATAATAGAGATATTTATTCTCTAATGTAGTCAGTACAAAGAGAACAACCTCAAGTGGTCCTATTCAATACACACAAAGTGCACTAGTATAAACCTATAGTCAAGATAGACTAATGCCAGATTATACTACAACCTTACCAATTGTTTGTCCAAATCTATCTAGGTTGTGAACCATTTATATATCCTACAAGTGACTGGTAATATGATCTTTTGTGTGTCACCACACACCGTATTATCTATAATGTAGAATATCAGACACTTGTATTAACATATAACAAATATAAACGGCCAATATTTGCCCATATGATTCTCATTCAAAAATAATAGAAATATATAGTTAATACAAAAGTGATGCTTTTAGTACATAACTCTAACAGACATCCTGACTCCTAGCAATGACTACGTCGGCACGGGAGTTATTTCGAACCTTGATCCAGGACACAATCTGAAGTTTGTGTCAGGAACTTCTCTCGCTTTCTACGAGAAATCCAACAGCTATTTTCATAGTGCGACTTCTTCATGCTATGACCGATAGTGATCAGCGTGGTGAATTTCACACGAATGCGATATTGTTTGGTGGGCCAAATAATATTATAGCAATTTGACGTATCCATCGTGTGTCCAACAGCCTAGTCGACTTCCAAGAGAACTAATTTCATGCCATGATGCACCATGCCACATGCCAATCCATTTTCAAGTAAATCTTACCCTTTTATCTAATTTTAGTTTGTACTATCCAGATCGACTTATGTACTGCCCTATATATGGGGTGAATCGTGTTACAAACTCTTGATGATCTTGTTGCACGATAATGAGACCAAGCTTTGACTTAGTGCAAGTCAAAATCTTGTATTAGATATTTGATTGTCCCTTGGTATTATCTTGGAATGCTGCAAGTAGGTTTACTGTCTTGAATAGCCTAGTCTGATTTGGAAAATTATTTGGCAACTATGATCCCAAATAATCTATAAGAGATATCTTTGGTAACCTTCTTACAAATCAAAGGTCCCTTCCCATTCTCATTGTTTTGTTGCATTATATCTAATTTTGAGAGAGAGTAAAATGGACAAAAAGATGTGTTCTGAAATATCGTCGGTGCAATTGAATGAGGAACTTAGGTAAGTGATTATGATAGGTGCATTACGAAGGATGTTCTCTTTCTCTCGGCATTCCACTAATCAGTGAGTAGTTTTCATCCTTCTTTCCTTTATATACACTCCTTAGAAAAATGAAATATATTTCTTTTCCTTTTGTAAGTCCTTACTATCAATGATATCATAATAAAAAGAACCGCAATAAAGGAGATTAGTTGTATGTTTTAATGCTAGCTTGATGATTGAAACACCAGAATTATAGACTAATGGTGAATTGGTATGAACTATTAATTTGAACTCACTATGTTGAATTTTTGTTTGTTAGTAAACTATAATAATTAGTGAATAATTATAAATCGGAGAGTTGTATAGAAATTAAATCGTTGGAAATAAAATTAGTACATGTTTGCACAAGGACGAAGTGTTTCCCTTCTACGAAAGATGCAAGAGAAAAAAGATTATATAAGACTTGTAAAAACTTTCTTTTTTATATGTTGAAAACTTGTTCAGTACAAAAGAATCCTAACACTTGAGGAGTCCTAATTAGTATAATGAATTCTAGGGTGTGTTAGCAATAGAGATCAAGCATGCGGTTGGCTTCTTTACTCCTTGGATGATCCAACGCAAGAGTGGGGGAGGCCTTCCTAACTCTTGCTCTCAAGCACTATCACGAAGGCATAAGCTCTCAACAGCGTACTAGCTTTGATATCGGTCCTTAGGTGCTCAATGCTCGATCCTTAAAAATGGCATAAGTCGCGAGGTAGTTATAGGCTCATCAGGCTTCGACATAGGAGGTAGACAAAACCATTATTTTTGTATTCCTGAACGTATAAGATAGGTAAAACTTTACTGTTTTTGCCTCTATGCATTATTTTTGGTGTTTACATGAAGAATCATTATCTGTACCCTATAAACGATGGGTTTAACCTAGTCTGTGCCAACTTCGGAGCACGTGAAGTGTGTCGCCTGTTACAAGGACTAAAAGTTGATTCCTGCCAGTAAGATAGTGAAACTGCCTACTATCACGTGTCAGTAGGTGCGGGCTGCGAATGGCTGTTAGTCTTGAATTACGCTAGGCATACGACACATGGAGGCCTATGCTGAGGCCACATAATAGCCACAACCAGTAGGCTATTAGAGACTGTCGCTGTGGGCAAGCCATGAACAGTTGTCAGTCTTTGTCATAGTAAAACCCCTCAATTTTTAAATAAATTAATTATTTAATATAATATATTTAAAAGTATTTTTAAATATTATTTTTATTATATAAATAGCCTTAGTCTTGATTGAGATTTATTATGCATATCGATTAGAAAATATGGCATGGCTAGTATAGTTGTGTGTCATTACTAGCACATATATATATCCTAACCCTAACCATTACGAACCCCTTCCTCCTCTCTTGGCCTACCCCCACACCCTCTTCATCTTCAATTTTTGGCGGCATCCTAAGCTATTAAACCCCTACAACATCATCTAGTCCATCACCAAAAAGTCTCTTCTCCAATCCAAAGTCAACATTTCCATCATCACTTCTTCTAATCTTTACCAAAACTCCATCTTTGCCATCAAACCCATCCAAACTCTATTTCCATATCCTTCCATCCATCAGGAAGGGGGTAGCAAGTCAAGCACAAGCAAGGAGTTGTGTTCTCGGATGAAAAGAAGCGCCAACATCCAATTTTTTGAAGGTTTTCGGTAAAGATTCCAAAATTCCTTCTCAAACCCTTATGGCATATTTCTTTTAGAAATCTGATAATTTATTGTTTAAAAACGCATATCTTGACATCTTTTTTCTACATTATCATCCATGAAGATTGCATGTTTGGTTGTTGATAGTGTGGATTATGGTAGGATTAGTTTGAGACTTTTTCGGTACAATTACTTGAGTGTTCGTCACTAATTCTTACAAATAAATTTATATGTATTTTATTACTATAAATAAAGTATTTTAAAATTATTTTTATGGTATTTTCATGTTACTGAACCCTATAAATATGAGCCGTTAGACTAGCTAGGCTTTTGATTAAATTGCTGACATAAAAAGGCTCATAAATAGGGGCTAATTTTGGTATATAAAAATAATATTATTTTCTAAGTTTTAATCAGATTTTAATATGTCTTACATGATTTTTCATATATATAAGTCGTAACAATAGTTTGGTAATGTTCCGGACAAGTTTCAGACAAGACTAGTTGACATTAAATAGGCATAATCATGAATTGTATCTAAACTAACAAATATGGAATTTAGACATTAAATTCAATATAAATCATGTTTAAATCATGATTTATGATTTTTAGATAATTTATATGCATATCCTTAAAGTAGGGACTTAACTTTGAATTTTGAAAGTCGGAAACCATAAAACTAGGTTTCGGTATCCAATGGAAACATGTGTGTTATTGTGTCAAGAATTCATGTGTCCTATGAGGTATTAGACTTGGTTACATATGGTTAATAATAAATTAGATAATTAAGTTGTGTTATAAATTTCTTGATCAAACATATAAAGTAGTTAATTAATTGTTTAGGTCCATTGGATTCCGGAGGCGTAGACACGGGAGCATCTTTACATCTACACATTGCGGTTTCAGGAAAGTGTTTTTGCTATTGTTTCAATATTCTTGTCATATTACTATATTTTATTTCTTGCTATTAGTGTTGGACCTTAGTTAGTATATCAGTATGTGCTTTCGACTGATATTCGGGTGCATTCAACTGTTAAGTTGTATAGTATTAATATCTAGCTGATATTCGGGTGCATTCAACTATTAAGTTGTCTAGTATTAATTTCTAAAGACTTCCTGAATTTCTATGGATATTATTTTCCATTGAGACCTAAAGGATTACGACACATGATTTGACACATATGCTTAGTTAAATACTTGTGTATTAATTTCCAGAGTTACTAGATTCCCTGATGACTATAGGACCATGATTGGTTGTTGTTATTGTTTTTGTAGTTGCATTATATGACTCGACGCCTAGATAGAGGTCTGATCAGATAAGTTGCAGATATGACTTATATGATTCTTGGAGAGTTGAGGACAGCTAGTACTTACGTGGGACATATTTGCACTTACACTTTATATATATGTACTAAAATTATTCAGAGAGAATACATGTTTCTTGTGATCTAGTTTCTCTCTTAGTTACCATTGAGACTCCATAACCAGAGCTACGGCTATATGTATCTAGATCCAGATGTCTTTTATTTTGGAGATGTCTAAGCTTGAGAACTTTGTCCTCAAAGCGTCACGTTAGTTTGATTCCGTTTACCCATTGGATATGTCAGTTTACTGATTTTTTAGCTTGCATATTATGTACATTGTTATGTCCCCTGGGGACCTGGTTTCCTTCCAGACACAGGTGAAGTGATATTTCCTGAAGAATACGGGCTGAGAGTTCACTCATCATTTGCTTCAGCAGTTGACAACGTGGTTTCTCCATAGTAGTTGTTTACATTATTTATTTTATGTCGGAGCTGTGGACTTGTAGTATTTCTTCCACATTTCATTCTTGTACTTATATCCATGGGTTGTTTTTCCCATATGACTATTTTTACATTATTTGACATTATTCAGTTTCTTTTATTCCATCACTATGATGTCATGTTCTTGTTTATTTCATATTTGTATGTGCAGATGAATGTAGATGCTTGTGACTTCCATATGTTGATTTTACTTATAGTTTAAGATGCTTTGCAATTGGTCTATTAAATTGGGTTGCCTTTGGAATGTATCTGTTGGCATGCTATGTATTCCAAAGTCATACGTATTTTGGGAATGAGATGTGACATATTTTTGTGGTGGCCCATGCAAGTTCTATTTTAAATCGTCTTGTTTACATGACCGCAAGCGAGCCTGCTAACTAGGACTAAACTCGAAATAGTATCTTATCCATAATATTTTAACGCCTTTGACTTGTCATTTTGACTTCTAAATTTTTTCCTTGACATGTATCATGCTTAAATATTTCAACATTTAATGGGTCTTTTCTATCATACAAATAATGGACCCACAAGACGGAATCTCGACTCCAGCTGGCACTCCACGAGATGCCATTGTGATCTACGTTGATGGGACTCCTCAGCCATCATTGGGCCAGGTCGCCTAACCGAGCCACATCGGCCGTAGTCGCATACCTCGAGGTTTCGGAGAGACGACATCCCGTCGCCACCTCAATTTACTCTTCAGCCACCGACCTCGCAGACAGATGGACAGACTTCATAGCTGGGGGCTCTCTTACCTCCACCACCTCCCACTCTACCAATGTCTTTTATGCCATTTCTACCTCCAAGACATCAGATAGACGGGAAGCAAATGTTTCAAATGTTCTACGCGATGATGAAGGCACAACAGTTAGTTCAGTAGCAGACTCCGCAGCACCATACAAAGACATTGAAGGAAAGTATTGTGACGGCCATGGCGCAGGCGACACCCCCAGATCGTTAGCCAATCAACACCCTACCTAACTAAACTCAACCCTATATGGAAACCCCATGCCATGTTTTTCTACCACATAGCAGTCACACTTGGCTGAACTCCCTATACAAGGCAACCCCCTCCTATTTACATGTAAACCCACTCCAAAGGCCTATATGTCACGACCAGCACCCTAAAGTTAGGGCACGAGACGTGGGTACGTCCAGCCTACAACGCAATGTCGGCGGTAGAACGCTGTCCTAGGTCTCGTACATCTAACAGTATAAGGCTAAGCAGTTTATACTCCCCGAATGGGGGTGACATAGCAGAATGTAAACTCAATCACATCTAAGGTAGAGCATAATGGAAGATAGATAAAACATGAAATCCAAAATAGATACAGATAGAAGTCTAAGTGTCTAAGATACACAAACCCAGAAATACGTCTCAAAGCTTAAATACAGTAATCCATAAAGTAAATACAACTCCAGACAACTGAAAATAGCTAACTAAACAACCTCTAATGTGTCTCCTCTAGGCTAGCAGGCAACCTCCAAGCTATCTGTAAAATTTATCAACAGGTCCAGTCAGGACAGGAGCGAGCACAATACATCTCAACAGATCATAGTAGGTTAGAAAATATAATCATGCAGTAAAGTAAGATACATGATCTGAAAGAAATACAGTATGTAAACAGAGAGAGAGAACTGTAATAGAAATATCTACTATAAGTAGAGAACTAACAGTGGCTAGTGAGTCAGAGTACAATATAAACATGTGAATGGCATAGGAGATTCTGGAAACTATAATATGGAGTGATTCTGGGAACTACACTACTTGGATATTATTCACATGTCTATTTATACTCCCCCGTACCCCCAATCAATACACAAGGATCCAACCAGATTATGTTATAATTCCATGCAAAGGCCCATAAGGGGTGATACATGGATAGCCCATAAATGGATGATTCTGGGAATGCCCACAATGGGGTGATTCTGGGAATGCCCATAAATAGGTGATTCTGGGAAGACTCTATGATCATGAGAGTACATATCACAAGTGATCGAAGAATCGTGAAGCATAGTGATACACCATGTAAGTGAAACGTACGGAACATGTAGTATACGATGCTCCCTGAGGGGATAACATCTCAAGAATGGATCCATATAGTACTAATCCGTGTTACCAACGTGACAGCATCAAGTAAAGTAATCTAAAGCAGGAAAATAATTCTAACAGGATATGAAATGATCAGAGAATGTACTCGCCTGATAACCTGAACAGCTGATAAGTATAGGGGTCCAACTGAAGCCACAGAGTCCTATTTAAAGCAACACAGGTTACAAGGTGTTCAAGTTGTAATAAATAAATCTCTACAAGCAATCTATTTTTCTTAGGTTCTTCCAAGTCAAAACAACTCTAGGTCAACTCCGGTCAATAATCTAGTCAATCTAGGTCAAGTGTTGACTTACAGTTGACTTTGGGTCAACTGGTCAACTTTGGTCAAACAGGGTCAATTCTAGTCTAATTAATAAAGATATAAAGTGTACTTCGTTATTTGTACGTCGAAACTTACGATACGCAAATCGAGATAAAAAGATCAAAGGTAAAGTTGATAATCTTATTATAGTGATCCACGTGTCCATCTTGTCAATTTCAGCGATGTGAGATCACTGGAATTGACTGAGCTCAGTTTCGTTGTACTAATCCCGAAATACGAACATTATAAGAATTAATTATTAATAAATTATAAAAAAAGGTTAAACTTAGAGAAACTATCAACAAACATTGTCGGACGATGAAATAAACATCGCCAACGTGTCCATAATGGTCAAATTAGCTAGGATAGCCTACCCATCGGTCGAATTTGGACACAAGGGCAAAAAGGTAATTTCGGGTCAAAACGGTATCCGTGTCGGAGCTGTTTTGCACCGAAATACGTGCAAGAAAATAAGTCTATAAAATATAGCAAATTATATGTCCACAAAACCAGAATGACGATACGAACCCAACGGTATCTCCAGAATTGGATTCCGTTGACCCAATCTCAATTTGGTCCGTTGACTAGAACTTGGAATTTCGGTTTGCATGGAAATACGTACCGGAGCCAAAGTTCTCAAAACTCAGCAAACTATATGTCAACGAGTCCAGAATGACGATACGAACTCAACGGTATATCTGGAATTGAATTCCAATGAGCCGTTCTCAAAATGACCCGTTGACCCGGATATTGGTATCCGACTTGCACCGAAATGCGTGCCAGATCCAATGTCCACCAAAACCTAGCAAATTATATTCCAACGAGTCCAGAATGATGATACGAACTCAATGATATATCTGGAATTAGATTTCGATGAGCCGGCATCAAAAAGTCCCGTTGACCCGGACTGTGGGACCCACTTTGCACCGAAAAACGTGCCAGGACCCACGTCCTCCAAATCTAACAAATTTTATATGAAAATGTGCCAGAACGACGCCACGAGTCTAATGGTGGTGTCAGAAATGAAATCTGGAGTCCCGTTTTCAAAAATGGAATTTTACAAGTTAGAAATTACGAATTTGGACGGCCAACTTTGGCGTCGAATTCAACCAATCAAACAAGCTCACAATGAAACGAAACTGGAGGGGTAGCAAGAAGGTTATACCAGCTTCGCACAGGAACTGGTAGCATGCCAAACGGAGCTGCGGTAGAGGAGGGACAAGCTGACGAAGTTGATCCCGCGAAACTGTCCAAAATTAATACAATTTAAACGGTCAACTTGGTGGCTGGTTTTGATATATCAAACGACAAAATCAACGGATGAAAATTGATAGGAATGAAGGTGGATATACCGAGATTGTGACAGAGTGAAGAAATCGCCGATCCAACAGTCGAATTCCCGCACGCGTCACGACGGAACTTCGTGCGAAACGCACGAATCGCCTCGACGGCGCGTCCCGGAGGACGGTGGCCGCCATGGAAAAGTTTGCCGAGGTAGGGCACACCCGTGTGGGGGTCGCCAGAGGCACATCGGCCGGCGGCGGCGCGCGGCCAGCGCTGCCATCGCGCGCGGCCTGTGCGCTGCTGCTGTGTAGCTGCGGTTGCAGCTCTGTTCGGCGGAGCGCAACCCAGCTAGGCACGGCGGTGCGGCCACAGCGGTGGCCTCGCACGGCGAGGGCGGCGCCCGTGCGGCCACGTTGAGTGGTGGCGTGCGGATGATGGAGGTGGCGGTGGATATTGATGGTGATGATTTTTTTGTGGAGAAGAAGGAGGAGGAGAGGTGGTTAGGCCTGCTGGTGGTGGTGCGGCCAGCCGACCAGGGTGGCCGGCGGCGAGGCTGGGCCGAGCTCGGCCTAGGTGGGGGAAGGTCGGGCTCGGCCACATGGCTGCTGTTGTTCATGGTTTGAAGAGGGAAAAGTTAGAGAGAGAAAATGAGGTGAGAAATGATAATAAATGTGTGAGGGTTAATGAGAGAGGAAGAGAGAGAAAAGCCAAGCCTAGATTTTAGGGCCGGCTAATATGGAGTGTGGGAGTTTGTCATGTAGGAATTTGGATGGATAGGATTAATTAGGGGAATCAAATGGCTAGAATTAAATAGCTAAAATTAGGTCACTCCAAGGAATTAAAATTAATAGAATTTATACTCAAAATTTGAAGTGGAAAACTAGGTATTGAATATTATTTTTGGGCAAACAAAAATGAGGGCGTCATGATGGAGAGTAACACGAAGCTGGGCTGGACTTAGTGGAGCCGGATTGGATCAAAACCGGACATTGTGCAAAAATTGAATAAAAAATAGGTGTTGATGATCATGGGTAAATAAGTAGCACATGAGGATTCCAATAAATGGGACACAAGTGACATACGGGTAGTAGGCTCAATGTGGGCCATGTCCATAATTGGGGCTGACAGGTTTTGGTTGACAGGGTACCCATAAATCAAGTTGGAAAATGAATGCGACACCGTGGGGTAAAATAAAATCGGGTCACGTGTCAGGAAAGTTGTGTGAAGCAAATGGAGCACAAAATGACGTGTCTGAGTGGGACACGAAGGTCATGGGTGAAGTGCGTCTCGAGTAAATCATGGATGATAAGTTGGTTTCAAGGGAATGATTGGTCTTGTGCTCCCAAATTAAAAGTCACGGTAACGTGCTAATAATGATCAAGGAAAAGAGTGGGAAAAATAATTAATAATCAAATGGTCTAAATCGACCCGAAGTTGTGCGAAGCAAAAATAGTACAAGGGAACAAGTTTGGATGGGATACTATATACCATCATGAAGGTAATCATGTCCACTACAAAACTCGTGAAGAAGATTTCCAGAGTTGAACATTCCTGACACTCCAAATATCAAAGGCACGGGAAAGTACACAGTGAGCACCCTGAATTTCGGGTTGATTTTTTTATTTATTTTATTTATTTTTTGATTGATTTTAATTTCAATAAATAAATTATTCTATTTATTATTTAAGTGTACTTTTCCGTGCCTTTGATATTTGGAGTGTCAGGGATGTTCAACTCTAGAAATCTTCTTCATGAGTTTTGGAGTGGACAGGATTACCTTCATGATAGTATATAGTATCCCACTCAAACTTGTTCCCTTGTGCTTTTTTTTGCTTCGCAGAACTTCTGGTCGAATTAGACCATTTGATCATTAATTAATTTTCCCACTCTTTTCCTTGATCATTATTAGCACGTTCCCGTGACTTTTAATTTGGGAGCGCAAGACCAGTCAGTTTCTTGAAACCAACTCATCATGCATGATCTACTCGAGACGCTCGTCACCCATGACTTTCGTGTCCCACTCAGACACGCCATTTTGTGCTCCATTATTTCGCACAACTTTTCTGACGCGTGACCCAATTTTATTTTACCCCACGGCGTCACATTCATTTTCCAACCTGATTTGTGGGTACCCTGTCGACCAAAACCTGTCAGCCCCAATTATGGACAAGGCCCACATTGAGCCTACTACCCGTCCGACACTTGTGTCCCATTTATTGGAATCCCCATGTGCTACTTATTTGCCCATGATCATCGATACCTAATTTTTAATTCGATTATTGCGTAATGTCGGATTTAGACCCAATCTGGCTCCACCGAGTCCAGTCCAGCTTCGTGCTATCCTCCATCATGACACCCTCAGATCATTATCCTTGGAAAATAATATTAAATATCATGTTTACCTATTTCAATATTTATTAGAATCTCCATTTATTTAAATCCCTGTAGGAATGACCAAAATTCCTATAATTAATTACTACCCTTGATTTCCCTCAATCAATCCTCACCCTACAATTTTTTCCCAACACTCACTCTCACAATTTTTCTCCTTGGCCGGCCCTAACTCTAATGTGGAGAGAATCTTTTCTCTCTCTCCCTCTCATTATTATTATTCATCTCTTTCTCTCTCTCCCACTCTATTCTTTTATTTTTCACCACAGCAATATTTAACACCACCACCACTCCTATGGCTGGCCCGACCCCAGCCATCCTCCGACATGGCCTCGTCGCCGGCCAGCCCTGGCCGAGCAAGGCCAACCGCACCCACAGTAGCTCCTTCTTCCTCCTCCTCCCTTTAATAACCATCCATCCATCCATCCATTCATCACCACCATCACCATTGTCTTCACCACCACCACTTCATCAACCGGCCACCACCTCCATGTCCGCCGTGCGCCGCCGCCCGACCCTCGTCGAGGCTGTGCAGCCCCCACCGTCGCCGGCCTGGCCGAGCATGGCCGCACCAACAGCAGCAGCAGCTGCACGCATGCAGGCGCGGGTCGCCGTCGTACGCCGCCGTGCCGTCGTGCAGGCCGCCGTGGCCCTCTGGCCGTGCGCCCCACCCCGGCGAACTCTCCCCTGGCGTCCACCGTCCTTTAGGATGCGCCGTCGAGACGATTCGTGCGTTTCGCACGAAGTTCCGTCGTGACGCGCGCGGGATTGATTCAGAATTTACGCTCCGTCGCAGCGACTTCGTGCACGTTTTCCCAGAAATTTGACCATTGGATCGGCGATTTCTTTGCTCCATCATAATCTCGGTATATCCACCTTCACTCCTGTCAATTTTTGTCCGTTAATTTTATCGTTTGATACATCAAAACCGGCCACCAAGTTGACCGTTTAAATTGTATTAAATTTGGACAGTTTCGCGGGGCCAACTTCGTCAGCTTGTATCTCCTCCATCGCAGCTCCTTTTGGCGTGCTACTAGTTCCTGTGCGAAGCTGGTATAACCCTCTTACTACCCCTCCAGTTTTGTTTCCTTGTGAGCTTGTTTGATTGGTTGAATTCGACGCCAAAGTTGGCCGTCCGAATTCGTAATTTTCAACTTGTAAAATTCTAGTTTTGAACACGGAACTCCAGATTTCATTTCTGACACCACCATTAGACTCGTGGCGTCATTCTGGCCTGTTTTTATATAAAATTTGTTAGATTTGGAGAACGTGGGCCCTGGCACGTTTTTCGGTGCAAAGTGGGTCCCACATTCTGGGTCAATGAGACTTTTTTACGACGGTTCATCGGAATCCAATTCCGGATATACCGTTGAGTTCGTATCGTCATTCTGGACTCATTGACATATAAATTGCTAGGTTTTGGTGGACATTGGATCCGACACGCATTTCGGTGCAAGTCGGATACCAATATCCGGGTCAACGGGTTATTTTGAGATCGGCTCATCGGAATCCAATTCCGGATATACCGTTGAGTTCGTATCGTCATTCTGGACTCGTTGACATATAGTTTACTGAGTTTTGAGAACTTTGGCTCCGATACGCATTTCCGTGCAACCCGGAATTCCAAGTTCTGGTCAACGGGGCAAATTGAGATCGGGTCAACGGAATCCAATTCTGGAGATACCGTTGGGTTCGTATCATCATTCTGGTTTCGTGAATATATAATTTATTATATTTTATAGACTTGGTTTCTTGCACATTTTTCGGTGCAAAACGGCTCCAACACGGACACCGTTTTGACCCGAAATTACCTTTTTGCCCTTGTGTCCAAATTGGACCGATGGGTAGGCTATCCTAGCTAATTTGACCATTCTGGACACGTTGGCGATGTCTATTTTATCGTCCGATAATGTTTGTTGATAATTTCTCTAAGTTTAACCTTTTTATAATTAATTAATAATTAATTCTTATAATGTTTGTATTTCGGGATTAGTACAACGAAACTGAGATCAGTCAATTCCAGTGATCTCACATCGCTGAAATTGACAAGACGGACACGTGGATCACTATAATAAGATTATTAACCTTACCGTTAATCATCTTATCTCAATTTGTGTGTCGTAAGTTTCGACGTACGAATAACGAAGTACACGTTATATCTTTAATAATTAGACTAGAATTGACCCTGTTTGACCAGAGTTTAACAGTTGACACAAAGTCAACTGTAAGTCAACACTTGACCTAGTTTAACTAGATTATTGACCGGAGTTGACCTAGAGTTGATTGACTTAGAAGAACCTAGAATAATATAGATTGCTTGTAGAGTTTCATTATTACAACTTGAACACCTTGTAACCTGTGTTGCTTTAAATAGGACCCTGTGGCTTCAGTTGGACCCCTATACCTATCAGCTGTTCAGGTTATCAGGCGAGTACATTCTCTGATCATTTTATATCATGTTTAGGATTATATTTCCTGCTTTAGACTATCTTACTTGATGCTGACAAGTTGGAACACGGATTGGTACTATATGGATCCCTTCATGAGATATTATCCCCCTCGGGAGCATCAGATACTTTTGTCATGTGTGTTTCACTTACATCACGTATCATATGCTTCTATCATCATGAATCTTCGGAAATCAGCTAGTGACTCATGTACCCTGATGATCACCGAGCCTTCACGAATCAATTCATGAATCACCCTTTATGGGCAACATAGTATAATCATGAATCTTAACGTAACTTGAATGGATCTTTGTGTATTGATTGGGGATGGGGGAGTATAAATGAACATGTGAATAAATCCAAGTAGTGTAATCATGAAACAATTTCCAGTAGTGTAATCATGAATCAGTCCTTAGCCATTCATATGTTTATGCAGTACTCTGAATCACTAGCACTGTCTCTCTTTATATATATCATAGATAATTACTTACAGTCTCTCTTGTACATTATGCTATTTCTTCAGATCCTGTATTTTATTCTCTAGCATGATTACATTTCCTTTCCTGCTATGACTTGTTGACATGTATTGTGCTCGCTCCTGTCCTGACCGGACCTGTTGATAAATTTTACAGATAGCTTGGAGGTTGCCTGCTAGCCTAGAGGAGACACATAGAGGTTGTTTAGATAGTTATTTCAGTTGTCTGGAGTTGTATTTATTTTATGGATTACGGTATTTGAGCTTTGAGATGTATTTCTGGGTTTATGTATCTTAGACACTTAGGCTTCTATCTGTTGTATCTCTTTTGGATTTCATGTTTTACCTATCTTTTATCTTGCTCTACCTTAGTTGTGATTGAGACTGTATCTGCTATGTCACCCCCATTCGGAGAGTATAAACTGCTTAGCCTTATACTGTTAGATGCATGAGACCTAGGACAGCGTTCTACCGCCGACAATGCGGCGTAGGCTGGGCGTTGTTACGTTCTCGTACCCTCACAGTGGGTGCGGGTCGTGACACATTTTTAGTGGTGGCCCATACAGGTCGAGTTTGTGTAGTGGTATTCGAACTAGAGTACCACTACAGCCTGCAGTAGGAATAGGATATATTTTTGAAGATACTCAATCACAATTAGGTTCCCTTGAGAGATTCCTGGGACGACCCTCAAGAATCTTATTTTAACTTCGATTTGAAAACTCTTCTTTCCTTGATTTAATTTATCTTTACTTTCTGTTGTTGAATTTGATTTTGATGGATTATGGTTGAATTTGAGTTTGTATTTATTGATTTTGATGGATTATGGTTGAATTTGAGTTTGTATTTATTGATTTTGATAGATTATGGTTGAATTTGAGTTTGTATTTATTGAATTTGATGAATGATTGTTGAAATTTGAATCTTGATGATAGCTGTTGCATCCGAGTTTGTATTTTGATGGATTTTTGTTCATTTTTGAATTTTGATGTTCGTTGATAAATTAGATTTGATTTTTGGGTATTCTTTGTTGATTTAATTAAATTTTGTCAAGATGAAATTATATGGGCTAGGTCATCTAAGTTATGGAATCTAGTCTTCTACAGTCATATTAGCCAGTATGGTGAGGACACATAGTTTGACTTGGATATATTTCTCGGGTGTGGGAATTTAAGGTTTTCGCAGCCAAGCTAGCGGCATCGCGAAAATGTTAAATACCATGATTCTAGAGGTATGTGCCTAAGTCAAGGACTCTGTGATTATCGTAGCCTTGCTTACTAGTATGACGAGGATTTAGAGTATCATGATCTTGGATAGACGCATATGATTATCAGATTGTACCTTAAATATTTTCGAACATGTTTTCTTTACTTTTGTTTCAGTCCTTCAAAAAAATTATTATTAGTTGTTTTATTTTGTTTGCTTCTCATTATTTAACTTAGGAGTAGGTTTAGCTATCTTTCTAAACCTTGTGTAACTTCTTACTATGAGTTTTTCATAATACAATGAATTGATGGTTTTGCTAGACCTTATCTTGGATTTGATATTATAGTTCTGGTTTCAAAATGGTTCCTTCTTTTAAACAGATAAGCAAAACAAATTTTATCGTTATTTTTTTCTTGCTACTATTCTTGTATTAGATAATAATAAAACTGTCTTGATTACATCAATCGCCTACTTTGCAGTTTTGGTAGGAATCTAAATGTTGGTCTTGATATAGAAATTGATTTTTATATTGGGACATGAGAATATATATATAGTGAACACAGACTCTTTGTCTGACACGTATGCATGCTACACTTGATGTCCCACCTATCTAAATACATATTAATATGTTGTTGATGTTTAAATTGTCAAAATCCCAATATTTCTGGTTTTCTGCTTTTCCAGTTTAAATTCGTAATTCAAATAAAGATTTCATGTTATTAGTTATGTTTACATCACTGCACATGTATGTTATACGTAAGGTTTCAATTCAAAAAAAAATTTTAGTTGAGTTTTGTGTTTGAATTTGTCAAATCTAAGACTGTGTGCATATTAACCCTTAAGGTTGGATTTTAAATATTAGTTCAAATTGTTGTTTTAAATGTAATGTTTGAGCTATATACATTGTGGTATGTAGGGATATAAATTTAGGTTTCGTATTCTTACATGTTAGGTTGTGATAAACATTAAGTTGGTTTTGATGTTCAATTTTCTCCAAAATCCTGAAAACTGAATACATGTTAACATTTTTACTTTGATTTCAAATGTTTAGTTCAATTTCAGATTTAACATGTAATATTGAACTATATGCGTAGATAAATGTATCGATAGTATGTTAGGGTTTCATTTCTATCATGTTAGGATGTATTGGGACCATTGAGATTGGTTGCGATGTTCAAAACCCTAAAATCTGAAACTACGTTATGTTCATATTACACTGCTTTAAATGTTAGCTCATTTCAGATTTTGTATGTAAATGCTGAACTAAAACTGGATTTAACCTTTTAATGCTAAGTTATAACCCTGTACAAGGACACACACACACCCTAACTTAGTATACACTGTCATGTAGCCTAACATTTCCTCTCTATGTTATGTTCATATACCTGTATGGATATATATAGAGTTTATGCATACATGTTATAATGTATATAGATACATAACTTAGTCTCTACCTTTATATATATATATATATATATATATATATATATATATATATATATATATATATATATATATATATATATATATATATATATATGGTTAGCCATGCATGTTATGATTAAATAGGTTGCGTATTGTAGATTGTTTAACCAATATGCCATGAGTAGTGTAACCGGATAGCGATTGTTTGAAACCCAAATCCTCATATATAATTTTATGTATATTTCATCTACACACACGCCTACTATCTAACCATATGAACATGTCCCCATACACATAATGCTAGTTTTTCCTATCTAACGCTCTCTTTATATATATTGTGATTGGATTTCAATGCAAGTGACTTTCAATTCTTTAACTTTTGAATTTGATTTTTCTGTACCCTTTATAGATAATTGGTAGTTACTTTTTTTTATTTTTTGATAAGTACCAGTTTTTATATAGGATGGTAGACTGCCTTACAGTTTTGATGATTTGTTATTTCTGTATCTTTTCTCGTTTAGCACCCTAGATTGCTTGTGTGTTTTGATACCCTGGTTTAGCATGACTAGTATACCTAGATGAGACTTAACTACCACCGTATGACATGACCCTGTATGCCGTTCTTTTTTTGATGGTATGATTTGTTTAAGTTCTGGGACCTTGATTGTGGGGGTTTGACCTAGAGGGAGTATGGACATTTTAATTTCGAGGACGAAATTTTTATAAGGTGGGTAGGATGTGAGCACCCTGAATTTCGGATTGATTTTTTTTATTTATTTTATTTATTTTCTGATTGATTTTAATTTCAATAAATAAATTATTCTATTTATTATTTAAGTGTACTTTTCCGTGCCTTTGATATTTGGAGTGTCAGGGATGTTCAACTCTGAAAATCTTCTTCACGAGTTTTGGAGTGGACAGGATTACCTTCATGATCGTATATAGTATCCCACTCAAACTTGTTCCCTTGTGCTCTTTTTTGCTTCGCAGAACTTCTGGTCGAATTAGACCATTTGATCATTAATTAATTTTCCCACTCTTTTCCTTGATCATTATTAGCACGTTCACGTGACTTTTAATTTGGGAGCACAAGACCAGTCAGTTTCTTGAAACCAACTCATCATGCATGATCTACTCGAGACGCTCGTCACCCATGACTTTCGTGTCCCACTCAGACACGCCATTTTGTGCTCCATTTGCTTCGCACAACTTTCCTGACGCGTGACCCAATTTTATTTCACCCCACGGCGTCACATTCATTTTCCAACTTGATTTGTGGGTACCCTGTTGACCAAAACCTGTCAGCCCCAATTATGGACAAGGCCCACATTGAGCCTACTACCCGTCCGACACTTGTGTCCCATTTATTGGAATCCCCATGTGCTACTTATTTGCCCATGATCATCGATACCTAATTTTTAATTCGATTATTGCGTAATGTCGAATTTAGACCCAATCCGGCTCCACCGAGTCCAGCCCAGCTTCGTGCTATCCTCCATCATGACACCCTCAGATCATTATCCTTGGAAAATAATATTAAATATCATGTTTACCTATTTCAATATTTATTGGAATCTCCATTAATTTAAATCCCTGTAGGAATGACCAAAATTCCTATAATTCATTACTACCCTTGATTTCCCTCAATCAATCCTCACCCTACAATTTTTTCCCAACACTCACTCTTACAATTTTTCTCCTTGGCCGGCCCTAACTCTAATGTGGAGAGAATCTTTTCTCTCTCTCCCTCTCATTATTATTATTCATCTCTTTCTCTCTCTCTCACTCTATTCTTTTATTTTTCACCACAGCAACATTTAACACCACCACCACTCCTATGGCTGGCCCGACCCCAGCCATCCTCCGGTGTGGCCTCGCCGCCGGCCAACCCTGGCCGAGCACGGCCAACCGCACCCACAGTAGCTCCTCCTTCCTCCTCCTCCCTTTAATAACCATCCATCCATTCATCACCACCATCACCATGGTCTTCACCACCACCACTTCATCAACCGGCCACCACCTCCATGTCCGCCGTGCACTGCCGCCCGACCCTCGTCGAGGCTGCGCAGCCCCCACCGTCGTCGACCTGGCCGAGCATGGCCGCGCCAACAGAAGCAGCAGCTGCACGCATGCAGGCGCGCGCACGCGCGCGCGGGCCGCCGTCGTGCGCCGTCACGCCGCTGCACGGGACACCGTGGCCCCCTGGCCGTGCGCCCCACCCCGGCGAACTCTCCCCTGGCGGCCACCGTCCTCCGGGACGCACCGTCGAGACGATTCGTACGTTTCGCACGAAGTTCCGTCGTGACGTGCGCAGGATTGATTCAGAATTTGCGCTCCGTCGCAGCGACTTCGTGCTCGTTTTCCCAGAAATTCGACCATTGGATCGGTAATTTCTTCACTCCGTCACAATCTCGGTATATCCACCTTCACTCCTGTCAATTTTTGTCCATTAATTTTATCGTTTGATACATCAAAACCGGCCACCAAGTTGACCGTTTAAATTGTATTAAATTTGGACAGTTTCGCGGGGCCAACTTCGTCAGCTTGTATCTCCTCCACCGCAGCTCCTTTTGGCGTGCTACCAGTTCCTGTGCGAAGCTGGTATAACCCTCTTACTACCCCTCCAGTTTCGTTTTCTTATGAGCTTGTTTGATTGGTTGAATTCGACGCCAAAGTTGGCCGTCCGAAATCGTAATTTTCAAATTGTAAAATTCCATTTTTGAACACGGGACTCCAAATTTCATTTCTGACACCACCATTAGATTCGTGGCATCGTTCTGGCATGTTTGCATATAAAATTTGTTAGATTTAGAGAACGTGGGCCCTGGCACATTTTTTCGGTACAATGTGGGTCCCACATTCTAGGTCAACGGGACTTTTTGACGACGGCTCATCGGAATCCAATTCCGGATATACCGTTGAGTTTGTATCATCATTCTAGACTCGTTGACATATAATTTGCTAGGTTTTGGTGGACATTGGATCCGGCACGCATTTCGGTGCAAGTCGGATACCAATATCCGGGTCAACGGGTCAGTTTGAGATCGGCTCATCGGAATCCAATTCCGGATATACCGTTGAGTTCGTATCGTCATTCTGTAATCGTTGACATGTAGTTTACTGAGTTTTCAGAACTTTGGCTCCGGCACGCATTTCTGTGCAACCCGGAATTCCAAGTTCTGGTCAACGGGCCAAATTTAGATCGGGTCAACGGAATCCAATTCTGGAGATACCGTTGGGTTCGTATCATCATTCTGGTTTCGTGGACATATAATTTGTTATATTTTATAGACTTGGTTTCTTGCACGTTTTTCGGTGCAAAACGGCTCCGACACGGACACCGTTTTGACCCGAAATTACCTTTTTGCCCTTGTGTCCAAATTGGACCGATGGATAGGCTATCCTAGCTAATTTGACCATTCTGGACATGTTGGCGATGTCTATTTTATCATCCGACAATATTTGTTGATAATTTTTCTGAGTTTAACCTTTTTATAATTAATAATTAATTCTTATAATGTTCGTATTTCGGGATTAGTACAACGAAACTGAGATCAGTCAATTCCAGTGATCTCACATCGCTGAAATTGACAAGACGGACACGTGGATTACTATAATAAGATTATTAACCTTACCGTTAATCATCTTATCTCGATTTGCGTGTCGTAAGTTTCGACGTACGAATAACGAAGTACACGTTATATCTTTAATAATTAGACTAGAATTGACCCTGTTTGACCAGAGTTGACCAGTTGACACAAAGTCAACTGTAAGTCAACACTTGACCTAGTTTGACTAGATTATTGACCGGAGTTGACCTAGAGTTGATTGACTTAGAAGAACCTAGAATAATATAGATTGCTTGTAGAGTTTCATTATTACAACTTGAACACCTTGTAACCTGTGTTGCTTTAAATAGGACTCTGTGGCTTCAGTTGGACCCCTATACCTATCAACTGTTCAGGTTATCAGGCGAGTATATTCTCTGATCATTTCATATCATGTTTAGGATTATATTTCCTGCTTTAGACTATCTTACTTGATGCTGACATGTTGGAACACGGATTGGTACTATATGGATCCCTTCATGAGATGTTATCCCTCTCAGGAGCATCAGATACTTTTGTCATGTGTGTTTCACTTACATCACGTATCATATGCTTCTATCATCATGAATCTTCGGGAATCAGCTAGTGACTCATGTACCCTCATGATCATCGAGCCTTCACGAATCAATTCATGAATCACCCTTTATGGGCAACGTAGTATAATCATGAATCTTAACGTAACTTGAATGGATCCTTGTGTATTGATTGGGGATGGAGGAGTATAAATGAACATGTGAATAAATCCAAGTAGTGTAATCATGAATCAATTTCCAGTAGTGTAATCATGAATTAGTCCTTAGCCATTCACATGTTTATGCAGTACTCTGAATCACTAGCACTGTCTCTCTTTATATATATCATAGATATTTACTTACAGTCTCTCTTTTACATTATGCTATTTCTTCAGATCCTGTATTTTATTCTCTAGCATGATTATATTTCCTTTCCTGCTATGACTTGTTGAGATGTATTGTGCTCGCTCCTGTCCTGACTGGACCTGTTGATAAATTTTACAGATAGCTTGGAGGTTGCCTGCTAGCCTAGAGGAGACACATAGAGGTTGTTTAGATAGTTATTTCAGTTGTTTGGAGTTGTATTTATTTTATGGATTACGGTATTTGAGCTTTGAGATGTATTTCTGGGTTTGTGTATCTTAGACACTTAGGCTTCTATCTCCTGTATCTCTTTTGGATTTCATGTTTTACCTATCTTTTATCTTGCTCTACCTTAGTTGTGATTGAGACTGTATCTGCTATGTCACCCCCATTCGGGGAGTACAAACTGCTTAGCCTTATACTGTTAGATGCATGAGACCTAGGACAGCGTTCTACCGCCGACACTGCGGCGTAGGCTGGACGTTGTTACGTTCTCGTACCCTCACAGTGGGTGCGGGTCGTGACATACACTTAAGGATAAATAAAAAGAATAATTATTTATTGAAACTAAATCAATCAGAAAGTAAAATAAATAAAAAAATCAACCCAAAATTCAGGGTGCTCACATCCTACCCACCTTATAAAAATTTCGTCCTCGAAATTAAAATGTTCGTACTCCTTCTAGGTCAAACCCCCACAATCAAGTCCCAGAACTTAAACAAATCATATGACTTAAAAGGACGACATACAGGGTCATGGCATACGGTGGTAGTGAAAGTCTCATCTAGGAATACTAGTCATGCTAACCGAAACGGTCATAGGGTATCAAAACACACAAGCAATCTAGGGTGCTAAACTAGAAAAGATAACAAATCATCAAAACTGTAATGCAGTCTACTATCCTATATAAAAACTGGTACTCATCAAAAATAAAATAAAGATAACTACCAATTATCTATAAAGGGATACTATTCAAGAAAAATCACAATCAAAAGTTAAAGAATGAAAGTCAATTACATTGAAATCCAATCATACTATATTTATATATATAGCGTTAGAGAGGGAAAAGCTAGCATTAGGTAAAGGTTATGTGGTTCGTATGTGTATGGGTGCATGTGGACATGTTCTTATGGTTAGATAGTAGGCATAGGTGTATGGGAAATATACATGAAGAGTATAGGAGGATTTGGGTTTCAAAACAATAGCTAACCAGTTACACTACTCATGGCATATTGGTTAAACAATCTACAACACACAACCTATTTACTCATAACGTGCATGGCTAACCATATACATATATATATATATATATATATAGAGGTAGAGATTTAGTTACGTATCTATATATATTATGACATGTACGCATAACTCTATATATATATATACAAGTATATGAACATAACATAGAGGGGAAGGGTTAAGTTACATGACAGTGTGTACTAAGTTAGGGTGTGCGTGTCCTTGTACAGGGTTATAGTTTAGTATTGAAAGGTTAACTCCAGTTTTAGTTCAGCATTTACATACAAAATCTAAAAATGAGCTAACATTTAAACCAGTGCAATATTAACATAATACAATTTCAGAATCTAGGGGCTTGAACATCACAACCAACTTAATGCTCCTAACACAACCTAACATGATGGAAATAAAATCCTAACATACTATCCATACATTTATCTATGCATACAGTTCAATATTACATATTAAATCTGAAAGTGAACTAAACATAGAAATCAATGTAAAAATGTTAACATGTATTCAGTTTTAGGATATTAGAGAAATTTGAACATCAACCAACCCAATGTTTATCACAACCTAACATGTAAGAATACGAAACCTAAATTTATATCCCTACATACCACAATGTATATAGCTCAAAACATTACATTTAAAACAACAATTTGAACTAATATTTAAAATCCAATATTAAGGGTTAATATGCACACAGTCTTAGATTTGACAAATTCAAACACAAAACTCAACTAAATTTTTTTTTTGAATTGAAACCCTACATATAACATACATATGCAGTGATGTAAACATAACTAATAACATGAAATTTATATTTGAATTACGAATTTAAACTGGAAAAAGCAGAGAACCAGAAATATTAGGGTTTTGACAATTTAAACATCAACAACATATTAATATGTATTTAGGCAGGTGAAAAATCAAGTGTAGCATGCATACGTGTCAGGCAAAGAGTCTGTGTCCAATATATATATATATATATATATATATATATATATATTCTCATGTCCCAATATAAAAATCAAATTCTATATCAAGACCAACATTTAGATTCCTACCAAGATTGCAAAGTAGGTGATTGGTGAAATCAAGACAGTTTTATTATTATTATCATTATTTAATACAATAATAATAGCAAGAAGAAATAACAATGAAATCTATTCTGCTTATCTGTTTAAAGGAAGAACCATTTTGAAACCATAGCTATAATACCAAATCCAAGATAAGGTCTAGCAAAATCGTCGATTCATTGTATTAAGAAGAAATTCATAGTAAGAAGTTGCACAAGGTTCATAAAACAGCTAAACCTATTCCTAAGTTAAATAATAAGAAACAAAACAAAACAAACAAATAATTTTTTTTTGAAGGACTGGAACAAAAGTAGAGAAAACATGTTTGAAAACATTTAAGGTACAATCTGATAATCATATGCGTCTATCCACAATCATGGTACTCTAAATCCTCGTCATACTAGTAAGCAAGGCTACGATAATCACAGAGTCCTCGACTTAGGCACATACCTCTAGAATCATGGTATTTAACATTTTTGCGATGCCGCTAGCTTGGCTGCGAAAACCTTAAATTCTCACACCCGAGAAATATATCCAAAATCAGACTATATGTCCTCACCATGCTGGCTAATGTGGCTATAGAAGACTAGATTCCATAACTTAGATGACCTAGCCCATATAATTTTCTTTTGACAAAAATTAAATTAAATCAACAATGAATACCCAAAAATCAAATTTATCAACGAACATCAAGATTCAAAAATGAACAAAAATCCTTCAAATCATATAAATACAAACTCGGATGCTACAGCTAACATCAAGATTCAAAATTCAACAATCTTCCATTAAAATCAATAAATACAAACTCAAATTCAACAATAATCCATCAAAATCAAATTCAACAACAGAAAGTAAAGATAAATCAAATCAAGGGAAGAGAGTTTTCAAATCGAAGTTAAAATAAGATTCTCAAGGGTCGTCCCAGGAATCTCTCAGGGGATCCTAACTGTGATTGAGTACCTTCAAAAAAATATCATAATCCTACTGCAGGCTATAGTGGTACTCTAGTTCGAATAGTACTACATAAACTCGACCTGCATGGGCCACCACTAAAAACGTGTCACGACCCGCACCCTAAAGTTAGGGCACGAGATGTGGGTACGTCCAGCCTACGCCGCAGTGTCGGCGGGTAGAACGCTGTCCTAGGTCTCGTATATCTAACAGTATAAGGCTAAGCAGTTTATACTCCCCGAATGGGGGTGACATAGCAGAATGTAAACTCAATCACATCTAAGGTAGAGCATAATGGAAGATAGATAAAACATGAAATCCAAAATAGATACAACAGATAGAAGTCTAAGTGTCTAAGATACACAAACCCAGAAATACGTCTCAAAGCTCAAATATAGTAATCCATAAAGTAAATACAACTCCAGACAACTGAAAATAGCTAACTAAACAACCTCTAATGTGTCTCCTCTAGGCTAGCAGGTAACCTCCAAGCTATTTGTAAAATTTATCAACAGGTCCAGTCAGGACAGGAGCGAGCACAATACATTTCAACAGATCATAGTAGGTTAGAAAATATAATCATGCAGTAAAGTAAGATACATGATCTGAAAGAAATACAGTATGTAAACAGAGAGAGAACTGTAATAGAAATATCTACTATAAGTAGAGAACTAACAGTGGCTAGTGAGTCAGAGTACAATATAAACATGTGAATGGCATAGGAGATTCTGGAAACTATACTATGGAGTGATTCTGGGAACTATACTACTTGGATATTATTCACATGTCCATTTATACTCCCCCGTACCCCCAATCAATACACAAGGATCCAACCAGGTTATGTTATGATTCCATGCAAAGGCCCACAAGGGGTGATACATGGATAGCCCATAAATGGGTGATTCTGGGAATGCCCACAATGGGGTGATTCTGGGAATGCCCATAAATGGGTGATTCTGGGAAGACTCTGTGATCATGAGAGTACATGTCACAAGTGATCGAAGAATCGTGAAGCATAATGATACACTATGTAAGTGAAATGCACAGAACATGTAGTATACGATGCTCCCTGAGGGGATAACATCTCAAGAATGGATCCATATAGTACTAATCCGTGTTACCAACGTGACAGCATCAAGTAAAGTAATCTAAAGCAGAAAAATAATTCTAACAGGATATGAAATGATCAGAGAATGTACTCGCCTGATAACCTGAACAGCTGATAAGTATAGGGGTCCAACTGAAGCCACAGAGTCCTATTTAAAGCAACACAGGTTACAAGGTGTTCAAGTTGTAATAAATAAATCTCTACAAGCAATCTATTTTCCCTAGGTTCTTCCAAGTCAAAACAACTCTAGGTCAACTCCGGTCAATAATCTAGTCAATCTAGGTCAAGTGTTGACTTACAGTTGACTTTGGGTCAACTGGTCAACTCTGGTCAAACAGGGTCAATTCTAGTCTAATTATTAGATATAAAGTGTACTTCGTTATTTGTACGTCAAAACTTACGACACGCAAATCGAGATAAGAAGATCAACGGTAAAGTTAATAATCTTATTATAATGATCCACGTGTCCATCTTGTCAATTTCAGCGATGTGAGATCACTGGAATTGACTGAGCTCAGTTTCGTTGTACTAATCCCGAAATACGAACATTATAAGAATTAATTATTAATAAATTGTAAAAAAAGGTTAAACTCAGATAAACTATCAACAAACATTGTCGAACGATGAAATAAATATCGCCAACGTGTCCAGAATGGTCAAATTAGCTAGGATACCTACCCATCGGTCCAATTTGGACATAAGGGCAAAAAGGTAATTTCGTATCAAAACGGTATCCGTGTCGGAGCCGTTTTGCACCGAAATACGTGCAAGAAAACAAGTCTATAAAATATAGCAAATTATATGTCCACAAAACCAGAATGACGATACGATCCCAACGGTATCTCCAGAATTGGATTCCGTTGACCCGATCTCAATTTGGTCCGTTGACCAGAACTTAGAATTTCGGTTTGCACAGAAATGCGTGCCGGAGCCAAAGTTCTCAAAACTCAACAAACTACATGTCAACGAGTCCAGAATGACGATACGAACTCAACGGTATATCCGGAATTGGATTTCGATGAGCCGATCTCAAAATGACCCGTTGACCCGGATATTGGTATCCGACTTGCACCGAAATACGTGCCGGATCTAATGTCCACCAAAACCTAGCAAATTATATGTCAACGAGTCCAGAATGATGATACGAACATAACGGTATATCCGAAATTGGATTCCGATGAGCCGGCGTCAAAAAGTTCTGTTAACCCGGACTGTGGGATCCACTTTACACCGAAAAACGTGCAAGGACCCACGTCCTCCAAATCTAACAAATTATATAAAAACATGCCAGAATGACGCAACGAGTCTAATGGTGGTGTCAGAAATGAAATCTGCAGTCCCGTGATCAAAAATGGAATTTTACAAGTTGGAAATTATGAATTCGGACGGCCAAGTTTGACGTAGAATTCAACCAATCAAACAAGCTCACAATGAAACGAAACTGGAGGGGTAGCAAGAGGGTTATACCAGCTTCGCACAGGAACTGGTAGCATGCCAAATGGAGCTGCGGTGGAGGAGGTACAAGCTGACGAAGTTGACCCCGCAAAACTGTCCAAAATTAATACAATTTAAACGGTCAACTTGGTGGCCAATTTTGATGTATCAAACGACAAAATCAACGGATGAAAATTGACAGGAGTGAAGGTGGATATACCGAGATTGTGACGGAGAGAAGAAATCGCCGATCCAACGGTCGGATTCCTGGGAAAACGTACGTGAAGTTGCTGTGACGGAACGCGAAATCTGGATCGTTCCCGCGCGCGTCACGACGGAACTTCGTACGAAACGCACGAATCGCCTCGATGGTGCATCCCGGAGGACGGTGGCCGCCATAGAAGAGTTTTCTGGGGTGGGGCACACCCGTGTGGGGGTCGACCGGCGGCGGCGCGCGGCCAGCGCTGCCATCGCTCGCGGCCTGTACGCTGCTGCTGTTTAGCTGCGGTTGCAGCTCTGTTCGCGGAGCGCAGCCTAGCTAGGTGCGGCGACGCAGCCACGGCGGTGGCCTTGCACGGCGATGGCGGCGCCCGTGCGGCCACGATGAGTGGTGGCGTGCGAATAATGGAGGTGACGGTGGATATTGATGGTGGTGATTTTTTTTGTGGAGAAGAAGGAGGAGGAGAAGTGGTTAGGCCTGCTGGTGGTGGTGCGGCCAGCCGACCAGGGTGGCCGGCAGCGAGGTTGGGCCGAGCTCGGCCTAGGTGGAGGGAGGTCGGGCTCGGCCACATGGCTGCTGTTGTTCATGGTTTGAAGAGGGAAAAGTGAGGAAGAGAAAATAAGGTGAGAAATGATAATAAATGTGTGAGGGTTAATGAGAGAGAAAGAGAGAGAAAAGCCAAGCCTAGATTTTAGGGCCGGCCAATATGGAGTGTGGGAGTTTGTCATGTAGGAATTTGGATGGATAGGATTAATTAGGGGAATCAAATGGCTAGAATTAAATAGCTAAAATTAGGTCACTCCAAGGAATTAAAATTAATAGAATTTACACTCAAAATTTGAAGTGGAAAACTAGGTATTGAATATTATTTTTGGGCAAAAAAAAATGAGGGCGTCATGATGGAGAGTAACACAAAGCTGGGCTGGACTTGGTGGAGCCGGATTGGATCAAAACCGGACATTGTGCAAAAATCGAATAAAAAATAGGTGTTGATGATCATGGGTAATTAAGTAGCACATGGGGATTCCAATAAATGGGACACAAGTGATATACGAGTAGTAGGCTCAATGTGGGCCATGTCCATAATTGGGGCTGACAGGTTTTGGTCGACAGGGTACCCACAAATCAAGTTAGAAAATGAATGCGACACCGTGGGGTGAAATAAAATCGGGTCACGTGTCAGGAAAGTTGTATGAAGCAAATGGAGCACAAAATGACGTGTCTGAGTGGGACACGAAGGTCATGGGTGAAGAGCGTCTCGAGTAGATCATGGCTGATAAGTTGGTTTCAAGGGAATGACTGGTCTTGTGCTCCTAAATTAAAAGTCACGGTAACGTGCTAATAACGATCAAGGAAAAGAGTGGAAAAAATAATTAATAATCAAATGGTCTAAATCGACCCGAAGTTGTGCAAAGCAAAAAGAG
>JANAVB010035616.1:1465576-1542592 GCA_029216955.1 Iris pallida
ACACGAAGTACTTCCATACCAAAGCTACTATCAGGAAAAGGAAGAATGAGATCCATTCTCTCCAACTCTCGGATGGCTCCTGGATCTTCGACCAGGATAGTATTTCTAAAACACTTATTAACCATTTTCAAAATATTCTGTGTTCTGATGATGCCTCTCCCATGGATCTGCACTTTATAGTCTCTACCTCTCCCCTATCGGAAGCGGACAATCTCCTCATTGGCGTGATACCGAATCAAGAAGAAATCAAGGCCGTGGTGATGAGTATGGGAGCGGTAAAAGCACCCGGGCCCGACGGTTGCCCAGCTTTGATATACCAGAAGCAATGTGATATACTTGGTGCTGATCTCTGTGAGATGATCCAACATTGCTTCATATCGGCAAGTCTCCCCCACCATCTGAATCACACAAATCTGGTTCTAATTCCTAAGAAGGCGAATCCTACTTCTCCTTCTGATTATCGGCCAATTGCCCTATGCAATATTGCTTATAAGGTTGTGTCGAACACCATTACAAATCGGTTGAAGCCTCTGATCAATGCTCTCATCTCCCCATACCAAAATGCGTTCATCCTCGGAAGGCAAATTTCTGACAACACCATCATTGCTCAAGAAATTATTCATGCCATGAAGTACTTTCCGAGGAAGAAGAACGCTTTTGCTCTAAAAATTGACATGTCCAAGGCATACGACAGATTATCATGGAAGTTTATTCAAAGTGTCCTCCATGGAATAGGGATTCAGGGTCAATCTAATGCAATTATTATGAGTTGCATAATATCGCCCACTTATTCAGTTATGGTTAATAACTCCCCGGAAGGTTTCCTCACTCCAACCAGAGGCATCCGCCAAGGTTGCCCTCTATCACCGTTTATTTATATCCTGTGTTCGGAGGTTCTATCGAAATTGTTCTACAAATTCGAGCAGGAAGCCATTTTTAACGAAGTCCGGCTGAACAGGTATACTCCCCCTATTTCCCATCTATTATTCGCTGACGATATTCTAGTCTTTGGCAAGGCTACAATCCCTGCTATATTAGCGGTTCATGATATCCTCAAAACCTTCTTGCTTTGGTAGGGATAGTAAGTCAACTTCTCAAAATCTAGCATCCATTTCAGCCAAAATGTTAGCAATCAAGAACGAGACTCGTTAGCTAATGTGCTCAACTTCGCCATCATGTCAGAGGAGGACACGTACTTGGGACACCCCCTTCTGCCATCCAAATCAAGGGTATCGACTTACTCTGGCCTGATTGAAAAAAGCACCAACAGATTGCAGGGTTGGAAGTCCAAGTTGCTATCTCACGCAGGGCATACTACTCTGATCAAATCCACCTTAGGTTCACTACCCATCTACTATATGTCGGCATACCTTATCCCTAAGAACATTACTGAAGTCCTTGCCAAGCACCAGCGAGCTTTTTGGTGGGGGCATAATGTAGCGGACAGGAAACTCCACTTCTTATATTGGTCCAAAATTACTCAACCAAAGAAGAATGGAGGGCTCGGTATCAGAAGATTAGATTGGGTCAACAAGGCACTAGTTGGAAAACTGTTCTGGAGATTTATTGAGAACGAGGATTTTCTTTGGGTCCGCATCCTCAAAGGCCGCTACTTACACAATAACTCCATCTGGAGTATTCACAAATCCAGACATGCATCGTCAACTTAGAACAGTCTCCTGGACATGCGTGAGGTCATGAAGAGTAATATGCTTTGGAGAGTTAGTAATGGAAGGATTAAAATCTATGAAGACCCCTGGGTTCCAAATTTAGTCGGTCACCGCATCCTGGATAGCACCCCTTCCCCAAACGGTTCGAGATGTGTCAGGGATCTTATGGAGCCCCAAATGAGGACGTGGAACAGGGAACTTATCCAAGCCACCTTTACGTTGGAAGAGGCTGAAGCCATTCTCAAGATAAAACTGAATGGAGGGGAGGGAGCCGATCAACTCATTTGGACGAAATCGAGCAATGGGAGCTTTTCCTCGAAATCCCTATATGAAGAGCTGAGAAAGATTGAACCGAATAGCTCCTCAACCCAAGCAGTCCAAAGCTTAACAAGGTGGCGGCATTTATGGCGAATCAAAGGTATATCACCCAGGATCCAAGTTTTTTTGTGGCGCTTATTTCATAATGCTCTTCCGCTCTTCTCGTCCCTCAGCAAGCGTATTCAGAATATCAACAAGTTTTGTCCATTTTGCTTAACATTTGAAGAAGACATTAATCATCTATTTCTTCATTGCGGAATTTCTAAGGTTGTATGGTTTGCTAGTCCTATTGGACTGCGCATTGATAATCGGTTGGATATTATAAAGCTTTGTGAGGATTGGATGTTAAATCCTCAGGCAGGTGAGGTTATACGAATGGGAGCAGTGGTTCTATGGGCTATTTGGAAAGCGAGATGTGATTGCATTTTCAACAAGAAAGTGCCGAAAATCCCAGCTATTGTCCAGAATGCTAAAGCCATGTATGATGCATACGATACTGGCTATGAAGAGGATAGAGAAAGGGCTGTTGGCTACTACAAGAACCAGGGATCAACCACATGGAGACCACCACCCAGGGATTACATCAAAATCAATATGGACGGAGCAGTTGCCGCCTCGTCCCTAGCAGTTGCAGCTATTACAAGAGACTTCAATGGTGAGTTCATTTCAGCTAGAACTTGGTGCTTGTCACCAAACTATGCCGTCGATGAAGAAAAAAGTCTACTGGCAGTGCTTCATGCAGTTTACCAAGGAGTATTACTTGCAGATGACTTGGGTCACAAGTTTGTCGTCCTAGAAGGGGACTCGCTCACTGTCCAAAGAATTTGCTCGGGCGAGGCCAATTTAGTCCCTTGGAGGATGCACGATCTCGTTCTATCTATCAAAGCAGCTTTAAGTTCTGCAGACAAACACTTTGATCATTCATTCACACGACGTGAGGGGAATAAGGTAGCTAACCTTTTAGCTAGAGATGCTCTTCATAAGGTCTCCGGCTATCAGACGGATACTCCTCCGCTATTCATCTGCCAGCAACTTTTTATAGATGCTGAAGCCATTGTTTTCCCATCTGCATGATTTTTATGAGTAATAAAGTTTTTTTACTTCAAAAAAAAATTAACTTTAAAATTAACATTAATTTAAAAATTAAAATTAATGTCAACAATAACATTAGTCAAAAAATTAACAAAAGAAATAATATTAAAATGAACATTAAAATTAAGATTAACATTAAAATTAATATTTGTAAATATAATTTTTAAAGGTATATTTATTTTTAAAGATAGATTTTTTTAAATCTATCTCTTTTTTAAAAATAGATAAAATTAACTTATCTATCTCTATTTTTAAATTTAATAGATAAATATCTCACTATTTAAATAATAAATAGACTTATCTTTAAGATAGAGATAGGCATATTTTTTAAAGGAGAGATTTAAATTTTTTAAGAGAAAGAGATTTAGAAGAGAACTATACGTGTATTTTCTCATCCCGTAAATTTGTCCCATAAGTTGTTCCGTAGGAGAAGCTCTCTGTATATATATATATATAATATATATATATATATAGACATTCTGCGACTTTTGCCCAATCAGTCTTTGCATCTTCACCAACAAGATCATATCCAAGATCGTGGCGTCCCGCATGTCTAGTCCCCTTCCCAAGATCATCTCTGAGGAGCATAGTGGTTTTGTCCGTGGTAGGAATATTCAGAATAATATCATGCTGGCCCAAGAGTTAATCACCTGCATGAAGCTCCCAGCCAGAGGAGGAAATATTGCTATAAAGCTGGATATGGAGAAAGCGTACTATCTAGATTAGCAATTCATGATCTGGGTATTCAGAGCTTTTGGTTTCTCCGAAACATGGACCAACATCGTATGGAGATCGATCAGCAACTCCTGGTTTTCAAAGGTTATTAACGGACAGGCCGCCGATTTCTTCAAATCGTGCCGCGGGGTTAGACAAGGAAATTTGCTTTCCTCCACCATCTTTATCATAACAGCGGACGCATTGAGCAGGAATCTTAACAAGATGGCCCATTCCACGAACTTTCATCACTATCATATAGCCAGCGGCTGTCCGATTATCACACACCTAGCATTTGCTGACGACATCCTCATCTTCTCAGCTGGAGACGTAGGGCCGGTAGATGTCATCCTCAATACCCTCCAGAGATACGTCAGGTGCTCGGGCCAGAGGGTCAATCAGGATAAAAGTTTTATCTACACCCACCACAACATCAAGAGGGAGCACACGAACGTTCTCACCAACACCACCTACATACCCATCAAGCATCCCCCGTTTCACTACCTCGACTGTCCCCTCCTGTACGGGAGATCTAAGCTGGTACCTTTAAGGACCTTACCAACCATATCAGGAAAAAACTTGAAGGATGGCATAACGCAACCCTATCCCCAAGGGGCAAGATGATTCTCATCAAGCACGTCCTCACCTCCACACCCATATATACCATTGCGGCCTGCTACCCTCCAAGAAAGTGCTTTCTTCGATCGAGAGTATCTTTAGCAACCTATTTTGGGGGCACTCTAATGGCCATGACAAGCACCATTGGGCGAGTTGGGATACCATGGCGCATCCTACCGAGGAGGGGGGCCTGGGCTTCACCAAACTCTCCCACATAGCTCAAGCATTCTCAATGAAACTGTGGTGGAAGCTCCGTACAGCTCAGAACTTATGGACCAGGTTCATGAAGGCCAGATACTTTAAGCATATCCACCCATCGATGGCTATTTCTAATAGCAAATCCTCTGCAGCGTGGTGTCGCATGCTCGTCGGGCATTCTCAAGTCGATCCTGTGATGCGTCTTCGGGTGGGAGACGGGGAATCATCGACTTTTCATGAACGGTAGGCTGGCGACGCATTGCTCCCTATCATATCAGAAGCACACAACAACTGCAAGATCAAGGACATATAGGACCCTATTGGAAATACCTGGAGTTAGACCAAGATCAGGGATTGGGGCGGGTCTCAGGCGGTCGAGAGCATCTGGCGTTGCGGATTGACGATCGGAACCGACGCCGATATGCTATAGTAGTCAATTGATGCCACGGGGTCCTTCTCGGTCAAATCAGCCAGGAGACTTATCCAAGGTACAGCGGTGCTATCTCCTAGTATTGCTCCATTCTGGCAGACATGCATCCCCAAGAAGTGGTCCTTCATCATTTGGAGAGCCCTTCGCAAGATCCTTTCCACCGACGACACACTCAACACTATTAGGTACCGCCTTGCGTCCGCGTGCACATGCTGCACGGATCGTCATGCGAAAACGGTAGACCACATCTTCTATCACAGAGAACTCCCGGGCAAGGTGTGGAGTATTCTTTCCCAACGATGCAGGATGGTCCCTGGGGACGGGTGCTTCGACGATCTTGTAGCGACATGGGGGCTGCGTCCCACGGCCATCAGAATGTTGCAGCTGCGACCACGTGAGTCATATGGAAGAATCGCAACAAGGCGCGATATGAAGGCCTTCAATCCCAGTACAACGTGGACCAGCTTATTGGGGAGACCATTAGGCAGTGCAGCAAAAGGAGATCCCTCTCTCTTCACGGCCAAGCGAACTTCTGGAACTCTTTCCTATCCTGGGATTAGTCGATTGGCATCCCTCCCTCTCCGGCTTTTTGTTAGTATACGTGTATAGGCTTCGGCATTTTGCGCCTTTTGGTATACTTGTATAGCTCTTTCTATTTGATAAAATAAAATGGGGAGTGTTTTATATATATATATATATATATATATATATATATATATATATATATATATATATATATATATATATAAAGGAGAGATTTAATTTTTTTAAGAGAAAGAGATATAGAAGAAAACCATACGTGTATTTTCTCATCCCGTAAATTTGTCCGATAAGTTGTTCCCGTAGGAGAAGCTCTCTGTATATATATATATATATATATATATATATATATATATATATATATATATATATATATATATATATATTTTATATGTGTGTGTGTGTGTGTGTGTGTGTGTGTGTGTGTGTGTGTGTGTGTATATCTATAGGTACCTACGTGTTCCTTACTTTAAGTCACGTCATTACTTCTTTATCTAAAGTGGATTCCTACTTTGATAAAGTTAGGCCATTAATTGATATATGGGCCCTACCACCATTATTCATATTAGTGGTTGTCACCATCATTCTACTCTTTATTACAGAACCGTACATCTGTCCCCTATTAAAGCATCTTCACTGTCTCTAGGCCTTCGCCTAGGAGCATGACTTCGTGAAGTGGAAGATTCTTCCTTATCAAAAATTGCATCTTCATTATCCGATAGGATGCTTGTATTTTTCTCAGAGGACTGTAGAAGCATGAAAATTTTCAGCAAACATAGCCCCATGCGTCCAAGTCAAAGCAACTCCATGTGCCCAGCCAGTACGACTCCATGCGCCCACTAAATGAAGCTCCATGCGCCCAGTCTAAGTGTAGCTCCATGCGTCCAAGATTAGCTCCCCCAAAAGGAGGGCGCATAGCCTGAGACATGGCTATGCGCCCAAGCCTGACTCAGTCAAAGCCACGATCAAAACGTGTACCGAAACGCATGGCCACGTCAGTCTCCACGAGCAATCGTGCACCGAAGCATGCGGCCACGTCAACACCACGACCAACCTACGATCTCGCAGCCTGTATGCACCTACACCTATGCACCCAAAGCAGGACCATGCGCCCACGTAAGAACCAGCGTGTCTCTTCATGTGGGCGTATAACATCATTCCAGCCCAAGAACGACTATAAAAGGGGGGGACTTCTTCCCTCTTCAACAGACAGAACGGAGAGCATTTTCAAGAGCCAAATTGTTGCACTTCTTGCCAGTGAGCCGAGAGTTAGCAATTTTCTTAGATTTTCTCCCACTTTTGTAATCGTAGTGTCAACGGAGTAAAGGAGCAACTGCCGCTCGATCTCTGTCGTTCCATTCCCCAGAATTCTTCTTTTTATACTCGGGGATCCTCAGCGCAGGATCTCTCAGGCGTACTCGATTTGTGGTGTCTTACGCCAATAAAAAGAAAAGACAGCATTTTCTTCTTCTTTTTTTGTGTGTGTCCACAAAAATTGTGACTCTGCTGGGGACTACCTTTGTTGACACAAAGTCACAGTTAACCAGATATTGATAACATTGACTAAATAATATTTGTAAGAATTCAATACGACACACGACGTCTACATAAAGCTCAAGTCAGACGACAGCTCAGTCTCAGCTTCTAAGTTATTTTAGTCTGTATTTTACACTTTTGTTGAGTCTAGACTGATGTAAACTGTGTCATGCTGAGCTCTTAAGACTTGACCTATAGCCTACCCAATAAACCTCAAACTCCACCATCCAGAAAAATACCCACTGGCCACTTAGACCAGCTCTGTGCTCTGGAGACAGAGTTCGGGCCAAACTCTGCCTCCACACAGAGTTCGGGCCGAACTCTGTCCCCTAGAAATCAGCATCCCTAATTTTAGGGTTAGCTGGTTGCTAGTTGTCCAATGGCCAAATATTTGAAATTTCCTACCCGAATTCTGGCCAAATTCTACCTACAAAAATACTATAAATAGGCCATGAATTCTCTCATTTCAAATCATCCAATCTTCTCTTCTCTTCTCTCTTATAGCTCAAATAAGCCATACCCTTCCCATCTACTAGCCACAAGCCTCCTAAGTCTCGAGTGCTCAGCATTGCTCAGTTAGGATTCTTGTGCAAGAGTTGAAGAAGTCGCTTGGACAATTCCAAGCAAATTGCCACTGCGATCCTCTGTAAGAAGTTGACGTGCTCTTCTGAAGTAAAGGCACGGGTTGTAAACTACTATTTCACAAATAGTGAATTTAATTCTGAGCTAGAGTTCTCAGGCCTGGACTAGTCCTCCACGAGGAAAACCAGGTTAAAATCGCTGTGTTTGCGTATGCTTTCTTGCTCTTCATTTACTTTCCGCATTTTACTCTGATTATTTATTATTCGTGAAAGAGTTAATTATTAATTGGTTATTTTCTATATAAACTCTATTTACCCCCCTCTAGAGTTGCCATCTGTTCTTCAATTGGTATCAGAGCACTGTTCTCTTTTCAAAGGATTTACATCCTAGAGCTGATCCATGGCAACCACACAATCCTTGATTTCCAATCACGGTGAAGGACAGTCCACTCATAGGCCTCCCCTATTTGATGGAACTAACTACACGTATTGGAAAACAAGGATGAGTTTTTATCTCAAGTCTCTAGACTTTGACCTGTGGACAGTTGTCACTGACGGTTACAAAAAGCCCGCCAGGATAGTTGTCAACGGTGATCTTATTGAGAAATCCCATGACAAATATTCTGACGAAGAGAAGAAACAGGCAAGTCTAGACGCGAGAGCTATTAATGCTTTATTCTGTGTTATAGACAGAAATGAGTTTAACAGGGTATCCACATGCACCACATCTCACGAAGTATGGAAGCTTCTAGAAGTGACGCATGAAGGAACCACTCAAGTCAAGGAATCAAAAATCAGTCGTCTTACGCAAGAATACGAGGCATTCAAGATGAAGCCAAACGAGACGATCACACAGATGTTCACAAGATTTCTCGACATCATCAACCCCCTGTCTTCACTTGGAAAGCAATATTCAAATCATAAGAAGATTCGCAAGTTGCTTAGGGGGCTACCAAAATTTTGGAACCCTAAGATGACAGCCATCATAAAAGGAAACGATCTCACAACCATGTCAATGGAGACCTTAATGGGTAAGGTCATGACTCACGAGCTTGACCTCAAGGACTTCGAAGAGCCTGCTCCGAAGACTAAGGAGATCGCTCTCAAAGCTCATCGACGAAGGGCTGAGCACGATGAGACCGAAGATGACAACTCGGATGACGAAGACCAAGCTCTCATGGTTCGTAACTTCAAGAAATTCCTTCGCTTCAATAGAAGAAAGAAGGAACCACAAGAAGACGATGAAGAAGAGCCAACCTACTATGGTTGCAAGAAGACTGGACACGTCCGAAAAGACTGTCCATTCTTGAAGAAAAGCAACCGCTATGAGAAGCCATACAAGAAGACCTCATCAAAGAAATATGCCAACACAAGCATTTGGCATGAAAGTGAAACAAGTGACTCCGAGGAAGAAAAGGACTCTCCTCAAGATAAAGCTAATGTGTGCCTAATGGCAACTTCCAACAAGGTATCTAACGAAACTTTAGATGACTTCTCTTTTGATGAACTTGGCGATGCCTTCACTGATTTACGCGATGATCACAAAAAGGTCATCGGTAAATACAAACATGCCAAGGATAAAATCAAAAGTCTTGAAGTCGAAATACAAAGAATTTCTCTATTACTTGATAACATTAGAGACACGACACCCACTGATAACACTAATGAAGTATCCAAGCTTAAATTAAGCTTACATGATGCTGAAACACGTATTGAGCAACAGACACAAGAAATCACAACACTCAATACGTTGCTTGCTGAAGAAAAGAGTAGACACAAGGTTTCAATGACTAAGATATATGGCTTAAATATTAAGGTTGATGAACTGCAAGCTGTTTCTAAGAGATTAGAAACCAAATTGGAAAAACAGGTTGCTCAACCTCAAACCCAATCACATGGGCACAACACCACTCAAGCTAGTCAACCACGTCATCCTCATGCAGCACGTAACCATGCTTTTATATACACTAACTTTCATAAAACACAAAAACCACGTGCACGTCAGAATACTTCTCATACTCATCATGCTACACAAAGACACAACCAACATCACTCTACATATAGAAATCATCACCATGCCATGCCATATAGATAAGATCATCATACCATGCCATATAGACAAAATTACCATATCATGCCATATCACCATGCTATGCCATATAGACAATATCAGCATACTATGCCACATAGACAATATCAGCATACTATGCCACATAGACAATATCAGCATGCCATGCCACATAGACAATATCACCATGCCATGCCACATAGACAACATCACCATGATCACCATGCAAACTCTACAAATCATGTCCATCTATATCATGCTGCCTATAGATATTATTCTCATATTCCTAGTGTAAATAAAAATGCTATCTGTACTTACTGTGGATCACATGGACACATTTTACCACAATGTAGAGTTAGAAGACTGGTAGACAAAAAGATATATGCATGGTTTCCAAAAACTAACTTTTCAGGACCCTCAAGAACTTGGGTACCAAAGGTCACATCTACTCTTGATGTAGGTGGACCTTCCCTCCTCAACTGAAAGTAAGTAGATTCTCGATAGTGGATGCTCGCGACATATGACAGGAGACGTAAATCTTTTCGCATCACTATCGATGAAGAGAGAAGGATACGTATCCTTCGGTAACAATTTAAAAGGGCACATAATAGGTAATGGTATTATTGGTCATCCTCCCTCTCCTGTAATAAAGGATGTCTGCCTAGTGACCGAGTTAAAGCATAACCTGCTCAGCATTAGTCATCTTGCTGATCATGGATATGATATTAACTTTGGACAAAACAATTACCTCATTTATGATAGGTCAACGGGAGACATTGTTTTTGAAGGGAAAAGAGAGGATAACATTTATATTTTCTATCTCTCCATAGATACTAACAATACAGGTAGATGTTTATATGCCCACAAAGATGAACGATTACTTTGGTACCAGCGTCTTGGTCATGCCAATATGGATACTATATCCAGATTATCAACCAAGAAGCTAGTGAGAGGATTGCCCGACATCACATTCAAAAAGGACACGGTATGTGCCGAATGTGAATTGAACAAAGCAACCAAATCCTCATTTCATTCCACCAACTCTGTAAGTACTTCTAGACCCCTGCAACTACTCCATATGGATTTATTTGGTCCTAGTAGAGTAGCTAGTCTTGGTGGTAAACTTTATGCATTTGTTATTGTTGATGATTTTTCGAGATTTACTTGGATTTTCTTTCTCACAAACAAAAGTGATGCTATTTCAGTTTTTAAGATTTTTGTCAAGAAAGTTCAAAACGAAAAAGGCTACATGATCACTCGAATCCGAAGTGACCATGGAGGCGAATTCGAAAATTCTGATTTTGAAAAATTTTGTGATTCTAATGGTTTTGATCATGAATTTTCTTGTCCAAGAACTCCTCAACAAAATGGTGTTGTGGAGCGGAAGAATAAGACTCTCGGCGATATGGCTAGAGTCATGTTGAATAAATTTTCACTTCCGAAATATTTCTGGGCAGAAGCTATCAGTACAGCATGCCACATTTTGAATAGGGTGCTTATTCGTCCCATTACGAAGAAAACACCCTATGAGCTTTGGTTTGGGAGAACCCCCAATGTTTCTTATTTTAAAGTTTTTGGATGTAGATGTTTTATCCTTAACACCAAAGACAACTTAGGCAAATTTGATGCCAAAGCTGACGATGGTATTTTCCTTGGTTATGTCGCCAAGAGTAAGGGATATAAAGTCTTTAATAAATGCTCACTAATTGTGGAAGAGTCAACAAATGTGACTTTTGATGAAGATAACAGTACAGCAAGTACTCTTGATGATGACGTTGAACCATCAACTTCTACTCCAATGAATACTTCTACCGAAACAAATTCTCTGGAGGGCTTGCCAAAGAAATTCTCTTTCAAGCCTTCTCATCCAGAAAATTTAGTGATAGGTGAAGTTTCACGTAGAGTAACTACCAGATCATCACTAAGAGACTCTATTGCTAGCACTGCCTTTATTTCACAAGTTGAGCCGAAAAACATTTCTGAAGCTTTTAATGATGAATTTTGGATTTCTGCTATGCAAGAAGAACTCAACCAATTCGAGAGGAGCCAAGTGTGGGAACTAGTTCCTAGACCGGCTAATCACTCGATAATTGGTACTAAATGGGTGTTTAGAAACAAAGTGAATGAAGATGGTTCAGTCACACGCAATAAAGCTCGTCTAGTAGCTCAAGGATACAACCAAGAGGAAGGTATCGACTACGATGAGACGTATGCTCCGGTTGCTAGACTAGAATCCATTCGGATGCTTTGTGCATTTGCAAATTATCAAAATTTCAAATTATTTCAAATTGATGTGAAAAGTACTTTCTTGAATGGTTTTATTAAGGAGGAAGTTTATGTAAAACAACCCCTGGCTTTGAAAATCACAAATTTCCCGACCACGTGTTCAAGCTAAAGAAAGCGCTATATGGCCTTAAACAAGCTCCCAGAGCATAGTATGAAAGGCTAAGCAGCTTCTTGCTTGAGAAAGGTTTTTCAAAAGGGAAAATTGATACTACACTTTTTATAAAATCTTTTAAAGACACTATTCTATTAATTCAAATTTATGTTGATGATATCATTTTTGGGTCTACTGATGAAACCCTCTGTCAAGAATTTGCCAAGTGTATGCAGACAGAATTTGAGATGAGCATGATGGGAGAACTCAACTACTTTCTTGGTCTGCAAGTGAAACAAATGGTAAATGGAACTTTCATCTGTCAGTCGAAGTATACAAAGAACATGCTGAAAAAGTTCGATCTTAACAACGTCAAACCAATCAGCACTCCAATGGCTACTTCAACCAAACTCGAACCAGATGAGAGCGGCAAACCTGTTGATCAACGTAAGTATCGAGGTATAATAGACAGCTTACTTTATTTAACTGCTAGTCGCCCCGATATCATGTTTAGTGTTTGCTTATGTGCTAGATATCAAGCAAATCCTAAGGAATCACATTTTACCGCGGTTAAGCGTATCTTTCGATACCTTAAGGGTACGGTTACAGTGGGCCTATGGTATCCCAAGTCAACATCATTTGACCTCATTGGTTACTCTGATGCTGACTTTGCTGGATGCAAGGTCGACCGTAAAAGTACAAGCGGCACGTGTCATTTATTAGGAAAGGCTTTAGTCTCTTGGTTTAGCAAGAAACAGAATTCTGTCGCACTATCCACAACAGAAGCTGAATACATCGCAGTCGGGCGTTGTTGTGCACAAATTCTGTGGATGAAGCAAACCCTTGAAGACTACAATTTATCTTTCATGCACATTCCTATATTCTGTGACAATACTAGTGCTATTAACTTGACTAAGAGCCCTATCTGTCACTCACGCACAAAACACATTGAAATTAGACACCACTTTTTGCGTGATCATCAGCAAAATGGCACGATTAACTTAGAGTTTATTGACACTGATCATCAGCTAGCAGACTTCTTTACTAAGCCATTATCCGAAGAGCACTTCAATTTTCTTTATCGTGAACTTGGAATTTTAGATGAAGCTGTCATAAATTAAAACTCACCTGCGTAAATATCGATTATATTATGATTCTCTTACGATGAACTTGCTATGGGTACAAGCCGAAAGGGCCCTTCTGACAACAAGGCGTAAAAGCCTAAGCGACACGGTGCACTAGTCCACAGGACTACCGCTAGCTGGGATCCAGCCCCTGCAGCTAACCCATAGCAACTTCAAACTATTGAATTATGATATATCACCTTATTTATTATATGGTTCGTTTTGATTTCTTACTGCTGATTCACTATTTTTCAATTTCATCCTGCTATTTTTCATATTGATTGCATCTTTCAAGCTCTTTCTTTCTTATCTTACTTAATTTCCCATACTTAGCCATTTTTCCATCTTCTGGCCTGTTTTTCAGTTCTGGAACAAGGATACAGAACTCGGGCCGAACTCTGTCCCCAACAGAGTTTGGGCCGAATTTGGTTCCCATATTCCAGAATCGGGGACAGCCACAGCCGTTTGATCAATTGTCATCCTACGGTCCAGATTTACTCCGACCAAAGAAAACCCTCCTCTTCTATTCAGGTTTTCATCTCTCTCCTTCATTCTTACCACCACCTTCACCTCTCCAAACTTATTTTCATAAACCCTAACCCTAGTTTTCTCTCCAAAGTGCTCCATTGCTCATCAAAATCAAGAAGAAGGGCTGTTTCCTCATTCTCTTTCACTGTTCATTGTTGATTTGAGGTATAACTCCTTCTCCCTCTCTATTTCAAGTTCTCTACTTATTTGCAAATGGCTCCTCGCTTGCCCAATCGTGGGAAGAGGATTCGAACCGAGGGTGCTTCCTCTTCAAATCCTCCTCCTCCCATTGAGCAACCCATTGAACAACAACAACCCCTTCATCCGTTGTTCAATCCACCTCCTTTCTGCTACCCTAATACTTATGACGACCGATTGTTTGTGTCGCTAGACGCCTCCAACGAGTGGTTTAGTAACTTTCGGACTCGTCCGGTCTTCGCGGGACATCCCATAAATTTTACTATTTTCTCACAATTTGAATCATTGTTTCAAGATCTTTGCTTAAATGAGTTAGTGGCTTCAAACTTTGTTATTTATCGTAGCGCCATACAAATGTTCTATTGTAACTTGACTCACGATGCCACTCACATCTTTTCCCGGGTTGCCGGTATTGATATTGCTTTTGATGCTTCTGAGTTAGGCGAGTATCTTGCACTCCAAGATCTCGATATTTGGGATAAGCTTGTAGAAGCTCGCCAATTCCAATTTGTTGGTGAAACTTCTCTTGAGAGTTTCAAGGAGGAATTATGTGCTCCTAACATAAGTCCTCGTAAGATTATGGCCAAGCACCTCAACCCGTATTTCTATGAACTTCATCGAATTATGTTCAACACTATTTTGCCAAAAGCTGGCTCCACCGATGAGGTTACATATTTTGAGATCTCTGCTTTATATCATCTTCATTATCGCATTCCGTTTAATCTTCCACGTACCATGATGGACTGGATGATTAACTGTAGGAAGAAACCACGAGCCCTGGTTTATCCTTTGTATCTTCCTATGGTTTTTCGTGCGTTCATTGTCCCTCTTCATGATTGTCCTTTCTTGCCTGCTCCTGCATTCCTTTCCAAGGCACGACGCCTTCAGGCAGTTGTTGCTTCTCCTGACACTTCTGAGCATTCTGATGAGGAGCCCGACGCCCCTCCACTTGGACAGGATGCGCCTCCTCCTCCTGCTACTCTTGACTCCATTCAGACCATGCTCAGAGATCGTTTCGCATTGGAGGACGATCGCTGGACTCAGATGGACTATCGGACTACCCTGCTGATGAGTGCCCTCAGCAACTCGCTGCACGATATTCGGTATTCCATGTCTCGTCACCCCTCTATGCCCATTCCCATGGAGCGGGATCCTGGTCGTGCTGGTTATCGCATTGACGACCCCTGGGTCATGCGCTATCTGGATCCGGATGCTTCTATTGTGGACCCCAGCCATTCATTCACTGATCATTCCGACTCTGTTGGGCCTTCTCGTGCTCCATGATGGAGATGGCGTTTACTATCTACTGCTGCTGCTGATGATTCTAGTTTCTGTTTTCTGATTTCCAGTCATTTAGTTTTATTTGGTTTTATGTACTTGGGTTATACTAAAACTCTGATAGTTTGATGACTCTGGTGATGTGTGATGACATTTTATGCTTATCATAGTTTATTATTCTATGCTAGTTGCTCGTTTTGATCATTCATATATAGTTTCTTCTCTATTTGGTGTGGTTGCATCATTATTATTCATATGCAGTTCATATTGCTAATGCCAAAAGGGGAAGAAATATGTTTATTCTTGTTTGTATGTGCTATTTGGTGCTTTTGGGAGATATTGTTTATCAGGCCAACAGGTTCAATGCATTCTTTACGGGGGAGCTATTGATTCTAGCTCGGCACCGTTCACCGGTTACGGGAGAGCTATTATTTCTGCTTGGCATTGATTATGGGGGAGCTATATTTTTGTGATCAACTGTGTCCAGGTATGAATATTGAATATACATATATTATTTTGTCAGTTATCAATATGGGGGAGATTGTTGACACAAAGTCACAGTCAACCAGATATTGATAACATTGACTAAATAATATTTGTAAGAATTCAATACGACACACGACGTCTACATAAAGCTCAAGTCAGACGACAGCTCAGTCTCAGCTTCTAAGTTATTTGAGTCTGTATTTTACACTTTTGTTGAGTCTAGACTGATGTAAACTGTGTCATGCTGAGCTCTTAAGACTTGGCCTATAGCCTACCCAATAAACCTCAAACTCCACCATCCAGAAAAATACCCACTGGCCACTTAGACCAGCTCTGTGCTCTGGAGACAGAGTTCGGGCCGAACTCTGCCTCCACACAGAGTTCGGGCCGAACTCTGTCCCCTAAAAATCAGCATCCCTAATTTTAGGGTTAGCTGGTTGCTAGTTGTCCAACGGCCAAATATTTGAAATTTCCTACCCGAATTCTGGCCGAATTCTGCCTACAAAAACATTATAAATAGGCCATGAATTCTCTCATTTCAAATCATCCAATCTTCTCTTTTCTTCTCTCTTATAGCTCAAATAAGCCATACCCTTCCCATCTACTAGCCACAAGCCTCCTAAGTCTCGAGTGCTCAGCATCTCTCAGTTAGGATTTTTGTGCAAGAGTTGAAGAAGTCGCTTGGACAATTCCAAGCAAATCGCCACTGCGATCCTCTGTAAGAAGTTGACGTGCTCTTCTGAAGTAAAGGCATGGGTTGTAAACTACTATTTCACAAATAGTGGATTTAATCCTGAGCTAGAGTTCTCAGGCCTGGACTAGTCCTCCACGAGGGAAACCAGGTTAAAATCGCTGTGTTTGCGTATGCTTTCTTGCTCTTCATTTACTTTCTGTATTTTACTCTGATTATTTATTATTCGTGAAAGAGTTAATTTTTAATTGGTTATTTTCTATATAAACTCTATTCACCCCCCTCTAGAGTTGCCATCTGTTCTTCAACCTTTTTCTCTGACGGGAAGGTGGTGACGCAATCCGATACCGACAAAGTAGGGAGTACTCAGAAGATGCTGATCGTAAAATTCGATCAGCAGGCGTTCGAAGAGATGCTCTCGAGGGACGGCTCTACTCCCTCAAAATCAGCGAAGCCAAACAAGTCTCGCAAGACTTGGCTTCCGAAGGTTCGCTACGCATATCCTGCTAGTGTCATAGCGGATATGCAACTGGAGGACTCTGTCACCTGGGCACAGGACTCTGCCACAGAAGTCCCCCAAATGGAGAAGGCCCACACCGTTCCGGGCTCTACTCTAGCCCAGTGACTTCTTCCCTCCACAACCAACAACAGAGTGTTCAACACTCGAGACTTGGCAGAGAAAAACACTACGATGCCAAGGATCGGGGTGTATGGCACTCTGGCCAGACCCGACAAGACTCACAAACGAAGGAGGCGGAACTGGAAGAAAACACTGCTGCTCCACCAAGCATGCACCCAAAGCCATGCGCCCAAGGGAGTGTTTGGGCGCATACCCCCAACCAGAACACTTTTGTCTTCAACAGGTTGGGCACTCAAAGTCATGCATCCAAGGCTATGCGCCCGGGCTCTCTGGATCCATATTATGCGCCCACATCAAGGCGACCCCAAACATGCTGTCAAGAAGCATGCGCCCAAGCCCAGTCTCCAAGGCCGATGCGCCCACAGCAAAAAGACAGGTCCCAACGCGTATAGCACGGGGCTGTCTTCAAGGACATCACAGAACTTAGGTGTCGGGGTTGCCCCTGTATATGAGCTAAGTCTTGATGCGCCTACTCTCATTACGAACCCGCATGTAAAGCTCAGCGATGCATGCAACATGGGTTGTAAGACAAAACTCCCTTCCGCTGACTTGTGCGACATGATAAATCATAAGCGTAAAGCGAGGAAGAAGATAATAATTCATAGTGCACTTCCGTACGCTAATATTGTTATCAACTGTTGTTGCTCCAAAGTAACAAAAGTGCCTCAGAGAAAGTCCGTGTTTCGACGGCTGCACTTCTCTGACAACGAGAAGCCACTATGTGTCTCATCTAACATGGCTTCATGGGTTCCCCCTTACGGAAGCCCCAATCAAAGATGGTGGACTACCAACTCAACCTTATCTCTCAGTTCCACGAGAAGGAGAAGACGAAGTCTACCAACAGATGGCCAACGGGCTGTCACATCTGAAGGAGTCTATATGGGCACTCGATCAAAGGCAAAATTACGTATAGACGACGAAGATTCCTAAGCCGGGGGTAGCATTCCCTCAGAATCTGAAGCAGATGACCCCCACACTGGAGGTAGACTTCCAGAGGACGATGATCCCTCCGAATCCGATGGCGACCATCTCCCTCCTCTACCTGAAGATAAAGGACTTATCCACTCGGAGACAGACAGTATCAGCACCAGTTGCACTGCTTCCTCTGTTCATCCTTGCATGCTATCTACATACATGACGGACGAAGAAAGACCTGAAGAAGCCAGTAATCAGACTAGTAAACGACTAGAGGGTCTCGAAACAGCATTCACCAAGATCACTGATATGCTTACCAGTATCATGGCAGTCCAAGCTGCTGGAGCTGTTCCTCCACCTCAGCAAAACGCCTCAGCCTACGCTAGTCCGGCTCACAGTAACAACCCTCCTGCCCTACAAAAGGAGTATCATTCTGTTGTACCTCCTCCAAATCTTGCAAATACTGGGGGTGATCCTTCGACGATAACACCTGACAACCGCTCAGCGGCTGTTTTCCAATACCTGCTCAATCAACATGATGTAATTGATTCCCTGGTTGCTCGCCTCGACACCATCTCACACAAAGACAAGCTGCAAAAGATGGGGATATCTCAACCGTATCCCCCTGAGTGGGAGAACGCTACCTGCCCTCCTAACTACAAGCCGCTGACGTTGAACTCAATCGACGGCTTGACTTCTCCTCGTCAGCACATGACGTACTTCAACATGCAAACTCTGCACTTGCCCCGAGACGATCCATTCATGTCAAAGCTGTTTATTAGTATCTTGCAGGAGGTAGCCTTCGAATGGTTCTGTAGTCTACCTGACGGGTGTATCAATTCATTCAAAGACTTGGAGAGGTTGTTCCTCAACAGGTTTTACGAGAGTGGCATGCATGTTAGTATGTCCACTCTCATCGAGACCAAGCAAAGGAAGGCTGAATCTGCCATTGCCTTTATTGAATGCTTCAGATGACTAGCACTGAAGATGCCCTTCGGCATACCAGACTCAGAACTTATGGATACTTGTCGACATAACTTCCTTCCTACAGTAAAGTTTTATCTAGGTATACATAAGTATGATACATGGCCCACTTTCATTGGGGCCGCTGATGCTGCTAGAAATAATGTTCCTAACTTGGAACTACTGGGGCTGAAGACACCCAAATCTGAAGACAAAGGTAAGCATCCTCAGACTATCCATGTTCGTGGGGGTAAAGGAAAAGAAGTCCTGAAGGTTGACACATCCAAAGGAGCTTCCAATTCTCAAGGCACCTCCGATAAACCTAAGGAGACCTTCTCCTTCGATAAAGATGATGTCATTACTATCTTCCACACATTGACGAAAGGTAATAAGCTGACATTGCCCCCACCATGACGTCTTACAGAGGCGAGCCAACTCAATGATCCCAGTTACTGTCCTTACCATCAGTACGTGTATCACTCCACCAAGGACTGCATCGTCCTGAAAAAGAAGAAGATACAACAGCTTATCGACAGCCAAGTGATCAATCTCGAAGCTGAAGACAAGGTCGTATCTGCTAACATGATCTCTCTTCAGTTTGGCGACTTTCCTTCTACAGAAGTCCCAGACGGCGTGGTTTCGATCCCTAAGGTAATGATGGAAGTCGTCAACCTACCACCAGCTCGCAACTCGACCTTGGTCCCACTCACAACTGAACGTGGTGAGATCATGTGGGTCCATCCAGACCTTATCCAAGAAGTGATGCAGGGGGTAGCACCTCCCAAAGCAAGAAGGGGCAAGAAGTTTAAGCCATGCCACATGGTATCCTCCCCTATCTACGAGGTTCTATCTGGCGAGACGCGATCGGGGAAGACTTATCTTTGGACGTACGATCCTGCACAAGAAGAAGCACTGCCTTCTCAAGCTCCTGCTGCCCCTACAAGCTCAGAAGCCGGCCCGTCCAAGCCTCAAACCACATCCAAGCAGAAGAAGACGCGGTTTGACAAATCTTTAAAGGCGCCAGCTCCCGAAGGTATGGATCGACCCAATAACTTTGACATACTGGCTCAGCTAGCCAATACACCCGCCAGGTTGTCTCTGTTCGATCTATTGCGACTCTCCAAAAAAATGCGGAAGGCCTTAAGTGAGGCATTGCTACATGCCGACTCTTACCTCGCTGAGGTCAAAGCTCCTGCTGAAGATCTTGTCTCCTGCCCCCACTGTCACAGTACTATGGAAGCGGTGCCCAACATCACCTTCTCACAGGAGGATATGCTACACAAAAATAATCGTCATGATAGACCCATGTACTATACAGGGTATATCGGGGCGATCAAGGTGGACCGTATGCACATCGATCCAGGATCCTCTCTCAGCATCATTCTTAGAAGCTTGCTTCAAATCCTGGGAATTCCCCTGCATAAGCTTTCCGCAACCTACACAACTATCATGGCTTTTAATACTGGTCGAAGCCATCCGCTGGACAAGATTCGTCTCAAATGCCAGATCGGTGATCTTCGAATTGAGGTCTCCTGCTATGTGATCGATGCCAATGTATCCTATAACATCTTTCTGGAATATCCATGGATACATGAGAACATGATCGTCCCTTTCACACTTCACCAGTGCTTCAAGTACGTCAACAACGACGGTATCGTGAAGATAGAGTTTGCTGACGTCGATCCTTTCAAGGGCATCGAAGCTTACTATGGAGATTCGGTACTTTACCAATCTCAACCCCCCAAGGATGATGGCAATGAAGCTGACAATGAAGCTGAAGCACCTCCATCATCCAACGGTGGTCCCCTGATTGTCCGAGTCAAAGGACATACTACTCCAAAAAGTACCCCGAAGCCTCTCACAATCCGGGTGAAGAAGAAGAAACCCGACAAAGTCAAACCATTGACCATCACTCTCAAAAAAACACCCAAGGGAGAACCTACTGATGTCCATCCTCCCAATCCTGAAGAATTACCCTATGTGGTGAACTCGGCCAAGACTGTGGCTCCTCTTCCAGATGATGACCGTCTCATTGAGTATTTTAATACTCAGAATAATGTACCTTCAGAGGATGATGTTATCCCTGAAGAAGAACTCACGTATTTACTTAGTAAAGGTTTATCTTTGAATTACTCCGATGTCTATCAATCTGTAAACCATTACATAGATACGATATACGCCCTAGAGAACGGCATAGGACCACACCTCTGCATACCGATCACGACGCCTCACCTACGGGAAAAAGTCTACCCAGAAGATATCCACTACTTCATCATTCCAGCCAGAAAGAAAGATGAAGAGCTAATCATCTTCGGTCATATAATTGGCGAGAGAAAGTTCGTTCCAGACTCTACTCCTCCCAAGTACAACACAGAAGCTGACTATGACTATGGAAAAATGCAACTTTTTCAGTATAGTTGGCAGGCCAAGAATATCATCCAGAATATGGGATATGACATCAAAAGCGACGAATGGCTAAATTACGGCCGAGGACGACAGTTGCCAATTCGACACTTTGCGCCTCCCGGCAAACCCGAGAACTTCTACCAACAAAACGGTATTGGTTTGGGCTATGTCTCTCCTCCAACAACTCACGAAAGATCAGATGATGAAGCAGATCATTGTTCTCATTCTTCTGATTCCTCCCTCTGGGAGTCAGACTCCAGCATTGGCGACATGTTCAAGACAACTCTGTCCGTCCACATGGTTTCCGCCGACCAAGTTACAAACGATGTCCAATCAATCGAACTCGAACAATGAGCTCAAAAAATGGATACCAGGTGAGAGCTGTGCTTTAAACAACGTGAACCACCTACCGAAGACGAAGTCATCCAAGTCAATCTCGGAGATGAAGCATCCTTCAAACAATCTTCATCAGCAAAAGCTTATCTGACGATGAAAGCCAGTCTTTTATATGGCTTATAAGAGAATACATCGACGTCTTCGCATGGAGCTATGAAGACGTGTCAAGCTTGGACCCTAAAGTCGCCATGTACCGCCTGAACATTTCGTCTAAAGCTAAGCCAGTAAAACAGCAACGGCAATTTTGACCAGACATCATGGAAGCCATCGAGAATGAAGTCAAAAGCTCATCGCCAGTGGATTCATTCGCGAGGAACAACATCCCGACTGGGTTGCCAATATCGTTCCAGTCATGAAAAAGAACGGTAAAGGTTCGAGTCTGCATTGACTACCGTGATTTGAACTCTGTATGTCCGAAAGACGAGTTCCCTCTACCGATCACCGACGTAATAATCGACAACACTTGTGGCTTCGAACGGATGTCCTTCATAGATGGGTTATCAGGCTACAACCAGATCGAGATGTTCCCCGACGACGAGAAGTACACATCTTTTCGATCACCGTTGGGGGTATACTGCTATACAGTGATGCCCTTCGGATTGAAGAATGCAGGGGCAACATACCAGCGAGCCATGAACACAATTTTCTGCGATCATTTGTGCAAAACTATGGAGTGCTACGTAGACGATATTGCAGTCAAAAGTCGTCTCAAGGACAACCACCTCCAAGTCTTGAGAACGGTGTTCGAACTAATGTGTACACACCAACTCAAGATGAATCCAACCAAGTCTTTTTTGGGAGTCTCCAGCGACAAGTTCCTTGGTTTCGTCATCACTTCAAAGGGTATACATCTGGACCCAGAGAAAGTAAAGGCTATTCTCGACATGCATCCTCCAAGAAACCTCAAAGAGCTACGCGGACTACAAGAAAGGCTAGCTTACATCAGATGATTCATTTTGAACCTCTCTGGAAGGTGTCAACCATTCACTCAGCTCACGAAGAAAGGCGTATCTTTCGTCTGGACTGAACAATGTCAACGGGCATTCGACGACATCAAAGCATATCTTACAAGCCCTCCAGTACTGGTAGCCCCAATAATGGGGAAGCCCTTCTTACTATATATCTGTACCATGGATCATTCCCTTGGCGCCCTTTTAGCTCAGAAGAATGAAGGCGGCCATGAACATACAATTTACTACCTCAGCCACACAATGGTGGGTACCGAGCACAGATACACACCGGTGGAGAAGGAATGCCTTGTACTTGTATTTGCCATCCAAAAGATATGCCACTATGTGTCTGGGCAGACTATCCACATCATATCCAAAGTTAACCCTCTCAGAATACTCATGACTAAGCCAGGTTCTCTCAATTCCTGTTTAGCTACATGGGCAATGCTATTGACCCCATATGATATGATCTTCGTCCCTCAGAAGGCAGTAAAAGGTCAAGCATTAGCTGATTTCCTAGCAGCTTATCTGGTGCCGGAGTCATCCAAACTCTACGACAAAATCCCCGACAAAGTGGTGGAGTCCAATACTGCAACTGAAGAGATCCCTATTTGGCGAATGTTCTTTGATGGCGTATCAAGAACAGGGCCCAAAGGAAACATCATGGCTGGAGTAGGCGTTGTGCTTGTGTCACCTGATCATCTGGTCATACATCGTGTATATTCTCTTGTGGAACCATGCACCAACAATGTAGCCGAATATAATGCCCTAATAATCGGCCTACAACTGGCAAAGCAACTGGAAGTTGACTATTTAGAGGCTTACGGCGATTCCAAGCTTATAGTTAGTCAGGTTCAAGGGGATTACGAAGTTCGCCACGAAGATCTCATCCCCTACCATCGAGCAACAATCGAGATGGCATCTACTTTCGCTGGATTCTTCATCGAACACGTGCCTCAGTTACGAAATATAGAAGCAGATGATCTAGCCGGTCTTGATGCTTCCTTGACCGTTCCTACCAATACTCAGCAGTCGATCATAGTGTCTGGTCGAGAATTATTTTGTGTGAAAGATGTCTTGCATATTCATCACAGTTATGCAACAGAAACAAATGTCGATGCTAAAGACTGGAGATTTCCTTTCATAGACTACGCTGTCTATGGAATCCTCCCCGAGGACCCGAAGGAAGCAGTATCCATCCAAAGGCGATCCCTCAGATTTTACTACGACACAGCTACCAAGATGCTGTACCGACGCTCTTATGACGGGCTACTGTTACGATGCTTATCAGACACGAAGCCAAGCATGCACTCCGGGAGGCTCACGATGGAGTTTATGGTGCACATCAATCAGGCCCTAAATTATAAGATCGCCTCAAACGAATGGGCTATTATTGGCCCACCATGATAGCGGATGCTGTTGAATATGTAAAAAAGTGTAGAGCTTGCCAGTTCCACGCTGATTTCATTCACCAACCTTCGGAGTTTTTACACCCGGCGGCAACATCTTGGCCATTTGAAGCCTAGGGCATGGACGTGATAGGACCAAACAGCCTGCTATCCTCCAAAGGACATCGGTTCATCCTAGCTATAACCGATTACTTCTCCAAATAGGCGGAAACTATACTGCTCACTGAAGTAAAGACATCAAACGTGATCAGTTTCATCAAACATTACATCATTTACCGCTTCGGCCTGCCTCACAGGATCATCCATGATAATGGTCCACAGTTCGCAAGCCATGCGTTCTATCAGTTCTGCGATAAGAATCAAATCCAGAACATAGCCTCTACTGCCTATAATCCAGCGGCTAACGGGCTAGCAAAAGCCTTCAACAAAACCATTATAAAACTTCTTAAAAATTTTGTGTCTTCAAACAAGCGCGATTGGAACGAGAAGCTCGGTGAATGTCTATGTGCCTATCGCACAACGGTCCGAACTTCAAAAGGCAATACGCCATTCTCTCTGGTTTATGGGAGCGAAGCAGTTCTTCCCCTAGAAATCTAGATTCTTTCTCTCCAGGTAGCCCTAGCCAGCGAGCTGACTACTGACGAGAGCTACCGTCTGCGACTCCAAGAGCTCGAAGCGCTAGACAAAAAATGCCTATTAGCTCAACAACGTATTGAGCTATACCAAGGATGCCTTTCTAGAGCTTTCAACAAAAAGGTGAAGGAAAGGATCTTCCAAGTCGGCGATCTGGTCCTAGCAGTAAGAAGACCGATGGTTATGACATACAAGACAAAAAGGAAATTCTACCCTAAATGGGAAGGTCCCTTCGTCATAGAATCGGTGTATTCTAACGGTACGTACCGGCTGACCAAGCCTGACGGTGACTTGCTCATGATGCCTATCAACGACAAGTTCCTGAAGAGATACTATGTGTAACCTCTTTTATATAATGTTCACATACGTTCAGTCATGTAAATGTACAGTACGATGTTTATATGATTCAAAAAAAACCATCTAACTATTATCCATATTTCAAGAGTCTTGAATATGCCCTGGATAATAGGTCCTCTAAATATTTCCCCAGTGGAATCATTTCTGTTTTTTTTGACTCCATCCAAACTCGGTTTGACGAAAACAAATCACGTCCCTATTACCTCTGAATTGTTTTCCGATAATTATTTTCCCAGCGGAATGATCAGATGTTTTGCCACATCCACATAACCTCTGAGCAAAGCATTCATCAAAGATAGTCATATCTATACTACCTCTGAACTATCCACTCCTCCCTAATGCTATATATCTTTCCACGTCCATATTACCTCTAGTCAGATATAGAACATCCTCTGCTATTACATCCATATTACCTCTACTAGCAGCTTCATTCAACTTATTATCTATATTTGAATCATTCGAATATAAAACGGGTAACAGGTCCACACAAAATTTTCCCAGCAGAATATATCAGAAATATCCTTGCTACGTCCACATTACCTCTAGCATCGATATTTCACAAAACCATATTCACTTCTGGAAAGATTCTTTATTCAGTACTTAAACGTCTATCGGAAGACGGAAAAAGGGTACAAGAGCCGTGATGGCCAAAAAAAAGAGAAGAAAGAAAAAAGGGTGGTCCCCCAGCGAGATACCCTTTACACAAATGCGGTATTTGGCTCTCGAAATATAAGCACCACAGATATCACAAGCAAAGAGTGGAGCAAATGTATTCTGTTTATTCAAAATCAGTTACATTCACAGGACTACATCTCATGAGCAAAACAAAAAGTTTTTCATTTCTTTCGCTCAGGCAAAAAGTAGAGGATTACATTCGATGCCCGGAAGAAGTAAAACATAAAGCTAAAAACAGACACAAATACGGACATTTATGGTAACCCGCGGTTCCTAGCTGTGGCGAGGCATATACCATTCCCTCAACCATTTCGCATATGAGGGATCCATTTGATCAAAGCCCTCAGCTAGAGCAGAAAAGTCAGAGCCCCCAGTCTTACTACTCTCAGGATGATGCTCCTCCTTTACAGCAGCTTCACTCTTGGGAATAATTCCTTCTCCGACGGGCGCCGGCTCTTCTCCTTCCTCAATTTTTGGTACCACCTCCTTCTTGACAAACGGTGACTCTTGTTTTATGAAAAGAGACAGCATCTCCTCCTTCATCACAGTCTCAGCCTTCGGCATGGATGCTGCAAGAGCTACGGGCAGAAAGACATTCAGACTTAGAAAAATTATAGGAAAAACTAAGTTCTGAAGGATTTTTATACGCCCAAACGTCCATGCACCCAAAGGATATGCGCCCAAAACAAGACTTGTAGGCACATAAACACACGGACAGCTACTGGGCGCATAAACGTGCATAACATGGTAATACATGGGCGCATAGCGCACCATAGTGTTGGTACATGAATTCTGTAGGCGCATAATAATGCTCACAGAAGTATGTTGCCTTAGGCGTAAGCGCCCGGGCAGAAGAAGAGTCCGAGCGTCACAAATTAACACTCGAGACTTCGTTTTTGAAGCACGCCCTCACCCAAAATCGGGTCCTGGACTGCTGAGGACTCCGCCGCAGGAGAAGAGCTACTCGACGCAGCCCCCTTGCCCTTCGCAGATCTCTTGGCGGCCTTGGGAGACATGATTCTCAAAGGAAGAAGACGAAGAGTTTTCTGAAAATTTCTAAGAAAAAAGGAATAATGAACTTTTTCTCTCCTCCATGGTCTATTTATAGGCACGGGCCACTTCCTATGCGCCGACTTCCTATGAGCCCACTATGGTGTATGCCTCCACTGCAGCCTATGCGCCCACATGAAGGACCACTTCTCTGCATACTATGCGACTATCTCTTGCTGACGTGGACGACGTATAAAGGATGGACCGCTTCAAATTCTGTTCCGATGAATCTGTCAGTTCGAATTTTGAGACAACTCTTAACAGTCGCATCTCCCTGACAGGCTGGCCAAAATACTATACGCCCAGGGAAAGAGCCGTACTATGCGGCCATTGCATCGCGAGAAGACGATCCATGCTTCTTTTAAAGTATTTCAAACTTGCTCAAGTGTCAAAAACTTTGAAGGGGGTCCTATAGAAGCATGAAAATTTTTAGCAAATATAGCCCCATGTGCCCAAGTCAAAGCAACTCCATGCGCCCAGCCAGTACGACTCCATGCGCCCACTAAATGAAGCTCCATGTGCCCAGTCCAAGTGTAGCTCCATGCGCCCAAGACTAGCTCCCCCGAAAGGAGGGCGCATAGCCTGAGACATGGCTATGCGCCCAAGCTTGACTCAGTTAAAGCCACAATCAAAACGTGCATCGAAACGCATGGCCACATCAGTCTCCACGAGCAGTCGTACACCGAAGCATGCGGCCACGTCAACACCACGACCAACCCACGATCTCGCAGCATGTATGCGCCTACACCTATGCGCCCAAAGCAGGACCATGCGCCCACGTAAGAACCAGCGTGTCTCTTCATGTGGGCGCATAACATTATTCCAGCCCAAGAACGACTATAAAAGGGGGGATTCTTCCATCTTTAACAGACAGAACGGAGAGCATTTTCAAGAGCCAAATTGCTGTACTTCTTGCCAGTGAGCCGAGAGTTAGCAATTTTCTTAGGTTTTCTCCCACTTTTGTAATTGGAGTGTCAACGGAGTAAAGGAGCAACTGCCGCTCGATCTCCATCGTCACATTCCCCAGAATTCTTCTTTTTGTACTCGGGGATCCTCAGCAAGGATCTCTCAGGCGTGCTCGATTTGTGGTGCCTTGTGCCAATAAAAAGAAAAGACAGCATTTTCTTCTTCTTTTTTGTGTGTGTCCACAAGGACTTCATAGATTCATCATCATTATCGAACATAGCATCCATTTGGGATGTCATGTACTTCATACATTGATTTTTTAATTCTTTAGCAGAGATTTTCGAATTCTTTCTAATTAAAGAATCTTTAAATCTTTTCAGCAGACTATCTTCAATTATAGCTTTGTTCTTCATTTCCAATTGCTTCTGTGCTTCATTCGCCAGAGCTTCTCAATTTCTGCAATTTTCTCTGACTCATTGATTCTATTCCACTATTTAATAAGAAAATTTCTTTTCAGCATTATTATGCCATACTCATTCTATTCATATTTCAGTATCCACTTAAATATATGTGAAATGTCATTTCCTATGAAGAAATACATAATAGTTTCTTCTTCATAATAGCTTATATTCTTCTGACAAATTGTTGCCTTGTCAACCCAGTCTTGGAACATGGCAAATAATGGTTCAGATAAAACTTCCAAATTTGTGCCAAAATATATCCACCATTTATGGAACCAGGCAGGAATATCTTGCTCTAAAATTTTAGAACAAATTTTAATAAACCATGAATGTTTCTGTCTTCTATTTTCATGGTAGAACACATTGTAGAAATCATCGATATTATCCCAGTAACTAAATTTTAGAGAGATTAATTTATCCCTTGTATTTAACATTCTTTCCAAATTAGGATGAAGTCCCCATGATTGAGGAGTGAGAATATTAAGTATAGTAATTTTACTATATATTATTTCACTCTGAGGATCTTTAGTATTTTGCCTAAAGTGTTCCACCTCTACTGTATTTGTGGAAATTAATATCCCTACATATATACTTCTTGATTTCTGTTTCATTGGAAACATGCTTTGTTCGAGATATTTTTCTCGTATTTTCCAAGGATCATTTATCATTGATAGATCCTGTATCTCCAGGCAAATGATATGCTCGGAACAATTTTTTTGAGTATAGATAGATTCCATTTCTGCTAATTCGGCAACTTCTTTATAAGAACTTTGCACCTCTCTTTGTTTGGAGGGTTCACCAGGAGCATTAAAATTATATTTCTTTTTACTAGAATTTTGTTCAGTCTTCGTGCCCTTCTATCCATGGGTCTCTCCCATGGCTATTTTCCTTTTATCTCTACTATCCATTCTATAAAAATTCACGAGTTAAGAAATCAGGAAGACTATTTTCATTCCCTTTAATGTATTCAATATCAAAATAAAAAATAGCTAATTCTGCTTGCCATCTAGCAAATTTTGCTTAGATGCTAAATTCTTTACATCTTTTTCTAAGACTGTTTTTGCTGAACTGCAATCTATTCGAAGCAAAAAAAAATGATTTAATAAATTATCCTGAAATTTATGAATGCATTTAATTATAGAAAGAATTTTTTTCTTAATAGTTGAATAATTAATTTGGGTATCATTCCATTTCCCCGAACAAAAACGAACTAAGACTTCTTTATTAGTCTCAACATTTCTTTGCTTCAAAATTCTACCATATCCTATGTCACTGGCATCAGTTTCAACGGTTTTGAACCATGTAGCATTTGCTAGGTGTAGATAAGGTAAATTTTTAACCTTTTGTTTTATTATCCTTACTGCCTTAGTATGTTCTTCAGTCCAGGCAGGAGGATTCTTTTTTAATATTTGATACAAAATTTTTGTATCATGTGCTATATTTTTATAAAATTCAGACACATAATTTAGTGCCCCAAAAAGCCTTTGTAACTGCTTATTATAAGTTATTTCGTCAGGAAATTTAGAAGCAAATTCAATACTTCTATCAATTGGGATTTATTATTTACAATATTATGTCCCAAAAATCTTATTTTTTGCTGAAATAATTTCATCTTTGGTGTTGATATAACCAGCCCATTTTTTATGACTAAATGTTTGAATATCTTTAAATGTTTAAAATGTTCAACAATTGAGCTAGAAAAAATAATATATCATCAATATATGATAATATAAATTTAGAATATTTAATAAATATTTTATTCATTATATTCTGGAATTCAGAGGGAGCATTTTTTAATCGAAATGGCATTACAATCCATTCATAATGTCCAAATGGTACTGTAAAAATAGTCTTATATCGATCCTGCTTCGCTATCTGGATTTGCTAGTAGCCTGATTTAAGATCAAATTTAGAAAATATTGTTGATCTAACAATTCTATTGAGCAAATTCCTTTTATTTGGGATTGGATACTGTATCCAGTAAATACCTTATTGAGAGGTTTATAATTAATTACCAATCTTGGTACCCCTCTCTTACTTTCAGCATTATTTATTACATAAAATGTTGTAGAACTCCAAGGAGAATAAGATTTTCTTATTAATTTTTTCTCTATTAAATCTTGAATTTCTTTTTTACAAATTTTCAGATATTGCTGATTCATCTGGCAAGGTCTAGCCTTAGTAGAGATATCTTTCTCATTAAAGTTATCCACATAGGGTAATGAAACAATATGTTGTTTCCTATCCCAAAAAGCATTAAAAATATTACTACATGTCTGTAGTTTAAATTCTTCCTCAATTTGCATTATTTTTTGCTGGATTTCCAACTTCTTTAATTGTTCAGATATATGAATCTGAGATATTTCTTCCTTAAGAAAATTTACTTGATTTTCTTTCAAATGAATTTCCTTAATTTTATTCAATATTATGTTCATTGGATCTCTAATGAATTCAAAGGTTATTTCTTTACCTTTTTACACGGTAGAAATACCATAAGTATTAATATTTTTTATTGGCATTAGTTTTTCTAAGAAGGGTGTTCCCAGAATAACATGTTGAGATATTTCTTTCACTATAATGAATTGTAGTGGAATGGCTATCGCATCCTTACAAACATTAACATTTGTAACCTTATAAGGTGTCGTTAGTGCTCTATTATTAGCAGTAATAAGAGTCTGAGTAGTGTGTTCACAATATCTTATTGGAACCACACGTTCTTTAACACAATTCAAGTCTGCACCACTATATACTAGTGCAATTAATTTAGATATATAATACTCATTATTAATGAGTAAATCTATTTGTATATACCATTTCTAGGTTATAAAGAGATCTATTTTCTCTATTACAGCTATTTTTAATTCAAGTTCTTTTCCTTCTTCTTCTTTATCAGAAGAACTCGAACTATTACTCTTATTAGAGTTTTCTCTTCTTGGAATAATTATGTTTTGTGCTACTTTCTCTAAATTAAGTAAGCTTAATTGAGTAATCTCATCTTGAGATTTTAACTCTTTTATTTCTCTTTTCAATACTTTAATCTCATTCTGGAGATCTTGTATTGTTACCGGCTTAACTTCTTTACTTTTATATCTTTGAAGTACTTCAACCATAGTATAGGACTCTTCTTCCTTATTAAGGGAGTCATTATTTGTTGATTTTTCTTCTATATTTAAGAAATCAGTTAATTTCTCTCTTATTGTTCTACCGATTTAGTAGATATTAAAGAATCTATTATCTCTCTCTTATCTTGAGTAGTCAATACATTTATTGACATACCATTCATCTCAATTATAGACTTATAGTAATCTATATAATGTTCATTGGAACATTATTGACAACTACAATCACTTTCACATTCGCACATATTAGTCGAATCATCATCAGTTTCTTCATCTGATGAGGCTGATTCATAATCTGAATTAATCATTATTTTGTATAGGGTACTTTTTAACCCCTCATCCTCTATTTTCTTAATTTTTCTCTTGGTGTAGCACCTATTAGCATAGTGGCCTAATTTGCCATACTATAGTATTTTATTTCTTTAGAAGCTTTCATTTTTTGAGAAGTTCTCTTCTCTTTACTTCTATCTTTTCCTTTAAAATTTTGAGAAAATTTTCTCTTCTTTTTTCTCCTATAGTAGGGCTTATTTCCCTTTTTTTCTTCGTCTTTTCTTTCTTATTATGAGGTTTATAAGTATCTACAGCAAATTGGCTGCAAAATTCTCCTAATTGTTTTCTTTCTAAAAGCCTCTGAGATTTCAATTGATTTCTCAGTTTTAAATCATTACGGAGAAATAATCCCTCTTGGACGCACGAATTTATTAGTGCTTCATATGTATATTGCTCATATGGAATTATTCTACTATTTTGATCACGCATCCTTTGCGTAATTCTTTCTGCAAAGAGATTTGGTAGCCCATCAATAAATTTAGACTTCCAATGTGCTGAATTAGCATCAGTTAGTTGTATAACCCTATTTAAGAAAGTATCTTTATACCATCTAAAATGGGTTAATGTTGGACATCTCAAATTCTGTAAGAGAGTTCTAATTTTTTTCTCCCTTATCAGCAACTTACTAGTAAAATGCTCTAGTATATTAATTACTAGAGTATACACAGCATCTGTCTTTCGCTGATCATTTTCAGTTTTAGTTGTTTACAATATTTATGTTCGTTGTTGGGAGGTTAATTAATTATTCCACCAACCTTTGAGAATTCCTGTAAATCCATTGGCTATGAATAAAGCAAATTGCTTATCAGAATTGCCAGCAGCTTGAGCTACATTTGAATAGATTAATATTCGATCCACTTGATCGAAAATTTGCTTATCAGGAAGACCATCTATATTCCATTCATAGATTTCCCTACTACTATAATGATTCTGAATAATAGAATCATTTTCTTCATAGAGAACATCTACTGGAGTTAGTCTTTTATAATAATATTTTATTAAATTAGGTTTGTCATATTTAACAGTATTAATTCTTTCAGAGTTCACCTCATTCTGAACTTGCTTAAAATAATTATTTATTTTCTCAATCTGTATTGGATTGAGTTGTTCTTCATTTGAAGAATCAGAGTTTTCATAATCATCAGATTATTGACAACATTGTATAGAAGATTCTCCATCTAACATATTTAATTTAGAAGGATTTTCTTTTGGTTTATAATTAAGAAATTTTTCTTTAAGCCTTTCATATTCCAACTCATTTGGGAGTACGTTAAGATTAGTTTTTTAAACTATTCTACCAGATCTTTTAGATCATCTTTTGTAAATTCTGTATTGGGTCTAATTTTTTACCCTGACACCTCTATTGAGGGTTTTACTAAAACATTAGTTGTTTCTTTGATATTAACTAAAGGACTGTCTTTTAGCTCTAATCCTTTTATATTATTTAATTTTTGGGTCAATTCTTGAATAGCAGTCTCTATTCTGGTCAATTGATGTCCTATTATCTGAATATAAGCATCGTATAATTATCTTGCAAAACAATTTTTTGCAATTCCTTTATTATTTATTTCTCATGCTCAATTATTCTATAAAAAGAATTAGCTTCTAAGTCAGCTCTATTCTGAATAGAAACTTTCAAATGATCATTTGGAGGATATAAGGATTTTATTTTTAATACTTCTTTAGTGGTCCATGTTTTATATTTATCTTCTAAGACATTTATTTTCATAATTTATCATTGATATTCTGCTCTATGAACCATTCATAAAAATATTTAATCTTTTTGGCTTCATTAATATATTGGTGATATTCACTTTAAACAGTGCTCTTTGCACCTTATCATAGGTACTTTCATACCATTGTCAAAATTTATTATTATCTTTACTATAATACTCCCTAGCTAGGAAGCTTATAATTCCTGGATATTCGGCTATATCCATTAAAGATTAAATTCCATTTCCGAAATTGTCGGTTCTTCGTCTAATTTAGACGACTTGGGCTTGTAGATTGGATGCACTATGTTAGAATCATTAATTCTAAGCTTTTCTACATTATTATCTTCTCTATTAGAAGATTCAGAAGTCTTATCTGATACTGATTTATCAGATATAAACCTTTTTGAACTGCTAGATGCGAAATTCTAGCTTTGATTTGTGGAGTAAATCTTACTTCCACATCTCCATCTGGAGTCTGAATAATTTGGTCTACCTCTGTATCAATTATGTGTTTTGGAGGTATAGCCATATTCAGCGTCCATTCTTCTGGAAAATTTATTTCTTCCCATTTGATTATTCTATTCGCAGCTACCTTTGATGTCAAGAGATTTGTCTCTATTAAGGTAGTCTTTACTGGCTTGGTGATATGTCTAGCTTTCGGGGCTAGAGTATTCAACACATTAAAATGAACTTTATAGATAATTGCTATAGTTTCTAATCCAGGAAGAAAATTATAACCAAATGTCTTTAAATTCAAAGACACTGATTCTAATAAATCAACATCTGTCGAAGACAAGCTTAAATTAGGATAAACATTAAAATAGACAGGGCCATGGCAAAGACTAATTTGCATAACTCCCATTAGAGATTATGCCCAATCTGAACATCTTCCATCTCTAAGAGATGTTATAATATTGATGCATTTAATCCTTGTAAGGTTAAAGGCTTTAATGTTATTTGTACTAATCCTATATGAAGAAAATTATATTTATCTCTATAATGAGATATATCTTCTTCAAATAGTAACATAATTATTTGTTCAGTATCTGCAACCTGAACAGTTCTTTCCATTGTTTTAATTGCAATGGAAGATCTAAAATCAAAAGTACCTATTTGGTAAATCTCCTTTGGTTGACCCTTTGGAATTGTTACTTCCTCTAATTCATAGGGAAACTCATACATATTTGCATTCTTAATAGCCTTACCCTTATTAAGGGTTTTCTTATTTTGTCCTATTGGATGAGCTAACTGGTTACTCATATAATGGGGATCTACCTTGCTACCTTCTTCATGTAAACTATTAACCTACATTATGTTGTTAATATCTTTACTATAATCACTAGTTACTAAATAACTTAGACTTAATTCTTTTGGTAGTAAAAATATTGCACGGTTGTCAACGATTTACAGCTAACAAGACCCTCGTGGTTACAAACGCCTACGCGACTTTGATGTCGTTCCACAACACATAGACACACTATACAAACCAATCCTAAGTATTTAGAACTAGAAATATACAGTAATAACACAACAACAAATTTCATTAGTAGTCACATAAAGAAACCAGCAAGATAGAACGCACCTATTTTTGAACCATTATGGCTTTGATACCGAAATAGAGTAGAAGCATATCAAAACAGCAGAACAAAGTTTGGAATGAAGAAAACACACTTTTATTGATAGTAGTGTATTTTACAAGAGCACACTTCAAACCATCCAACAACACTCAAAGAGAAAACAAGGATACATTCAACTGAGGTTCATGACCACTATTTATACTACAAAGAAGACTAAAATGACTGCCAGCATCCGGTGGAAAACCTCCAGTGGTCCAACGAATCGCCTTAGTCCATATCACATTAGGTACACGTAGAATTATTGAGGTACCAACGTGTTCCTTACTTTAGGTCACGTCATTTCTTTTCTTTCTTATTAGGAGGTTTATAAGTATCTACAACAAATTGGACGCAAAATTCTCCTAATTGCTTTCTTTATGAAAGCCTCTGTGATTTCAGTTGATTTTTCAGTTTTAAATCATTACAGAGAGATAAACCCACTTGGACGCACGAATTTATTTTATATATATATACGTCCAAGGCTCCCTAGCCTAGTGGTAGGGAGGGGGTCTCTCTCGTGGGAGGTCACGAGTTCGAGGCACCCCTAGTACGGGGCGGCTGGGTGGCCACGGTGTGGTCACGGTCCCGGGCTGGGCCCTCCGTTCGAGCTGGCTGGGTGGCAGTGCCACGAGCTCGAACGGAGTGGACATAAAAAAAGGAATATAATACATATATATATATATATATATATATATATATATATATATATATATATGTATATATATATATATATATATATATATATATATATATATATATATATATATATATATATATATATATATAGGAAGTGGATCAAAAGCCCCCCTTAGAAAACCCCCTCACTCTCAGTCGTCCGTTTAATGTTAATATTAATGTTAATATTAATGTCAAATACTAAAATTAACATTAAAATTAATATTAACATTAATATTAACATTAACATTAACATTAATATTAACATTAACATTAACGTTAATATAAAAATAAAAATAAATATTAATATTAATATTAATATTAACATTAACATTAATATTAACATTAATATTAACATTAATATTAAAATTAAAATTAATATTAACATTAAATGGACGGCTGAGAGTGAGGGTTTTTTTAGGGGGTTTTCTAAGGGAGGATTTTGATCCGCTCCCATATATATATATATATATATATATATATATATATATATATATATATATATATATATATATATATATATATATATATACACACACACACACATACTCTTCCTCTTCAATTTTCGGCAGCATCCCAAGCCATTAAACCCCTACAACAACATCATTTCCATCACCAAAAAGTCTCTCCTCCAATCCAAAGTCAATCTTTCCATCATCCTTCCATCCAATCTCGACCAAAACTCCCTAAAGACCCCACCTTTGCCATCAAATCCATCCGACCTACATTTCCATCTCCTTCCGCCCATCAAGAGGAGGGTAGCAAGCCAAGCACAAACAAGGAGTTGTGTTCTTGGACAAGAAGGAGCACCGACATCCAATCTTTGAAAGGTTTTCGGTAAATGTCCCAGCTTTCATTTTCAAACCCCATGGCATAATTCCTTTAGCAATCTGATAATTTATTATTTTAAAACCCATATCTTGACATCTTTTTTGTTATATTATCATCCATAAAGATTACATGTTAGGTTGTTGACAGTTTGGATTACGGTAGGACTAGTTTGAGACTTTTTTGGTGCGATTACTTGAACGTTTGTTATTAATTCTTAAAATTTGATTTATATGTATTTTATTACTGTAAATTGGATCCTATTTGGTCACCCTGGAATCCTCAATTGAGGTGGACCGAGTCCTGAGAGAAGCGCCATGGAGCATCAATGAGGAGTTACTTGCAATAGAAAAATGTGATCCGGCCAAACTCCCTGAAGAATACAAATTCAACATGGCCGACTTATGGGTCCAACTCCATAGAATTCCTCCTAAATTCCTCAACCGCTCAGCAGTCGCCCGTATAGCAGAGGCTCTGGGCAAACCGAGATCCGTCTCTATTGCAGAAGAAGGCCAATGGCGCACCTTTGCAAGACTCAAAATCCTTATTGATATATCAAAACCACTAAAGAAATCCATCGCAACTAGCTTGGAAGGTTGCAATGTGAGTCAGGTGGCTGTCAGATACGAGAGATTACCTCGTCTTTGCACCTTCTGTGTGAGGGTGGGTCACTCATACCAGGACTGTTCAGAAAAGGAGAGCTTCTCATCCCTCATTGGGGAAGATTGGTCGGATGAGGAAATCAGTAGGATCAACGACCTTTTTCGACCGCGCTTCAGAGAAGAGGAATACAAGGCAGAGGTCCAAAGAGTGTTCCTGCGGAGGGGAGGGATCCAGGACCATAATAGCAGACAGGATAGACCGTACCAAACGGCAGCATCTTCTAGGCCGACCACGGACCCCGCCCCCACATCCCAGACAGGCATTCCAAGTATTGGAGGGGACTCATCCAATCTCGGCCAAAATATTATAGCAATAAACTCCATCCAGAGGGATGAATTTCCAGGGACCTTCGCAGACAGGGAGACGGTTAATGAAGCAGTTGATTCACAGTATTACGAGCTATATAGGCAAGGCCACTATGAAGAAGATCTCCAACCATATTCAGGACGCCCTATATGGTCGCCAGCAATAGACGGTCATTGCTCGATCTCGATAAATCCAAAATTTTGTGACATGATGGATACGGACAAAATCAACTTCGTGAATTTCGTCAACCCTTTGTCAATCCACACAGGAGCGATAATTTCTGAAGCAAGAGATCGTCCATTAGCTACACTAAAGACCTCAGATATAGAACACAACGTAGCGACTAATTCTGATTCCACATCCTCTCTGGAACAGAGCTACTCAGGAGCTATCGTACGGAGGGCGCAAGGCCATAAACTTTCATGGAAACGTCGTGTGTCACGACCCGCACCCTAGAGTAAGGGCACGAGACGTGGGTACGTCCAGCCTACGCCGCAGTATCGGCGGTAGAACGCTGTCCTAGGTCAAACATCTAACAATATAAAGGTACATGTACAGTATATACTCTCCGAATGGAGGTGACATAGCAGATACAGTCTCAATCACAACTAAGATAGAGCAAGATAAAAGATAGGTAAAACATGAAATCCAAAAGAGATACAGCAGATAGAAGTCTAAGTGTCTAGATACACAAATCCAGAAAACATCACAAAGCTCAATACAGTAATCCATAGAACAAATACAACTCAATACAACTGAAATAACTAACTATACAACCTCTACTGTGTCTCCTCTAGGCTAGCAGGCAACCTCCAGGCTATCTGTAAAATTTATCAACAGGTCCAGTCAGGACAGGAACGAGTACAATTCATCAAGAAATCCCAAGTAAATGACAGAGAACTATAAAGCAGTTATAGACAGTTGTATTGATGAAAATGGCAGTTTGTACGAGTAATGATGTAGAGAGCAGTTAAGGTACAAGGAAAGTAAGGTAACTAAACGAGAAGAGAAACATAGCAAAGAAGACTGTAAAATAAGATCTAGCTGAACTAGAGTAACATAATGAGTTCAGATGGTACAATATAAGTCGAGTGTAATCCCAATGTGAGTCTAATATAAGATGAGTCGAATGTAATTCACTACTAAAATATCATCAAATAGCGACGTACTGTAGCGACGGCAATAAATGGCGTCGCCAGTAGCGACGTCGTTTTAAACACGTCGCAAAACGTCACTGTCTAGCGACGTTCTGCGACAGGAGGGTACTACGTCGCGGAAAAGCGATGTTCAGCGACATATTTTATGTACATGTCGCCAAGTTGGCGACGTTTAGCGACGTCAAAACGTGACGTCGCTAAGTTATTTTACTTAGGGCACGCAGCTGCCTTCTTTCTCCCTCATTCTCACTCGAAAACCCGAAAATTTCATTTTCCTCCCCCCCCACCCCCCCACCCCCGGCGACTCCCTTCCCCTCTGTCAGTGCCCCCCCCGGCGACCCCCTCCCCCCCGGCGACTCCCTCCCCCTCCGGCGAGCTCCTCCTCCTCGAGATCCTCCTCCTCGAGCTCCTCCTCCCCCAATCTGACCTCCTCCTCCTCTTCCTCAGGTAAACCCTAACCTAACTCCTCTCCTTCCTCCTCCTCCTCTCCCACGGACACACACACACGCACACGGACACACACGGACACGGACACACACGCACACACACACACAGACACGGACACACACACACACACACGCACACACACAGATACGGACACACACGCGTGGACACGTGCACGAGACTGCACTGTGTCATTTGTGTTCGTGTGTGTTAAAAAATAATTTGGATACGATTGTGTCCTGTTTTGGTGGACACTCGACACGTGTGACTCTATGACACATACACATATCATTACCAACTATTAGATTTTGCTATTAATTGAATTTGGATTTCGAATTTGGTTTATCCCCAATTTTCTGATACGTAGTTCACTATATATTAATTTTCTGAGATTAACATTGGTTTAAACTGATTTTGAATGATTAAACCATTATGATTAATCCCATATCTTCTCTGAGAATTAATGTGCATGTTAGGGTTCACATTGATTGGGGATTCTTGGGTTTTCGTATGCCATTGACTGTCAAAACTGAGAACAGTTTTAATACACTGTTTTCACATATTGGCACACACACATTATACTGAATTTTCTCGAGAAATTATGCACTGTTTACACCTATCTACACACACACATAAGTGTAACCTGAGAATATAAACACACACTACTGCTATCTACTGATTTTCCTGAGATTGATACACTGTTTGTGTATACTGTTTCTCTTATAGCTCACTCACATTACACTCAAAACCGAGAATAGCTAATTCACTCACACTATTGATTCCTATGTACACACACACATTGAGACACCTAGCCCATGTTATGTACACACACATGGCACACTTTATCCTATATACACACACCCTATTGTACACACACACTGTTAGCACACCACATACATGATACACACACATATATATACGTGTCAATCTGAGAACAGTTTGTGCATTGTTTCCTTATATTACATATATATATATATATATATATATATATATATATATATATATATATATAAATATATATATATATATATATTGCAGTCCATATTATCTCTTCATATCAGTCCAGGCATTTATTTAGTTCCAGTACTATTATTTGTCTTGTATTCAGTTGTTCAGTCCCATGACTGACATATAGATTAGGTATTGTTTGGTTGAAGGATTACCTTTTTAGTTCATTCCACCCTTGCACATCGACATTATGTTGGACACGTACACATAGCCTAGATGGTATTGTATACATATATACATAACTATATCATGTAACTCATATGTGATATAGGCATATAGCCTATGTTAGAGTGTCTAAATATATGACGGCATGAAAGTTGCCTTGTCTTGTAATATAGGCATATAGTATATACATGCCTATATATATATTATATATATAAATCTATATAGATATTACTTGTGTGTATGAGATAGCTTGAGTTGACTTTGGTCATTATTGGTACTTGAATTGATCGGAACAAAGACCCCCAATGTCGGTATCGGTCAATATTTGGTATCGGTCGGTATCGGATCGGAACATGCCAAACCGTATGAGTATCGGCCGTATCGGATCGGTATCGGCCGATACTTTAAAATTATATGAAATAGTAGTCACCCCCAAGGTTGACTATTTTAACTGAAAGTCAAAGTAGAGTAAACATCTGACCTAGATTGGACTAAGAGTTGACAAAGTCAACTATAGGTCAACCCTTGACCTAGTTTGACCTTGTTTGACTTTGTTTGACTTAGCTTGACCTTGTTTGACTTTGTTGTCTTCATGTTTGTTAAATGACACCCAGATACTAGTTTTAGTTGTTTAAATGACACCCAGATACTAGTTTTAGTTTCAGTTTGCTTTGTTAACTCACTATTGCTCATTACTTGGTAGGTTATGACTAGAAATAGGATATTTGACTTAGATTTGACCTTGTTTGACCAAGGTTGACTATTTGACCTTAGTATAACCTAGTTTGACCTAGTTTGACCTAGTTTGACCTTGTTTGACTTTGTTTGACTTTGTTTGACTTTGTTTGACTTAGCTTGATCTTGTTTGACTTAGTACAACCTAGTTTGACCTAGATTGCATATCATTGTTATTAGTAACTGTCCGCTACTAATGTGTGTCCCATAATAAGACATAATATACGAATTTGTGCCTGTTGGATAATGTGTGTCCATCTTTGCAGAATTATTTCCAAATGGATATGAATTACTACTTGCGGAATCGTTCATGGATGTACAATCGTCGTGCTGATGATATGTGTGGTGTGCGGGATGAATACATAGCGGGAGTAGAGCAGTTCCTGCAGTTTGCTAAGGCGTTCCCTCAGTACATGGACGGCACCAAAATTAAGTGTCCGTGTGTGAAATGTCATAACGTAAAATATTATCCAGAAGTGGAAGTGACATATCATTTGTACTCGAGGGATTTCACGCCTAATTACTATCAGTGGACCGCACATGGAGAACTTGTGTCTTTAGCATCAGAGTCGAAGCCTTATGTTGAGCCGTATATGCATGCGGGACCTAATTTTGTTTCAGATAATCATGCATACGACGATGGGTGCGTGAACATGGTTTTCGACGCTGCGGGGCCTAGTTTCGTTCATGATGCACCTGAGGAGGCACCGAACGCCGATACTGCACAGTTCATGGAGTTGTTGGAGAATACAAGGACTCCATTGTATCCTGGTTGTGAGGATCATTCACCGTTGGAGGTGGTTACAAGACTGTTGAGCATTAAGTCAGATTTTAACATGTCGTAAGAATGCTACAACCGAGTGTTGGAGTTGATTATAGAGATCTTGCCGGCGGGTGCTAAGTTGCCTAAAGACTTCTACCGGTCTAAGAGGATGGTGAGATCTCTCTGGATGGGATACGAGAAAATCGATTCCTGTCGCAATGGGTGCATGCTGTACTACAAAGACGACAAGGACGCAGATGTGTGCAGATTTTGTGGTGCTGATCGCTATAAGACAACTAGTACAGGAAGGTCTACCGGTGCAAGAAGACCGACCGATTCAATGTACTACTTGCCTTTAACGCCGCGGTTGCAAAGATTATTTATGGTGAAAGAGACGGTCGAAAATATGAGTTGGCACATGCGAGAACAGATTGAAGGAGTGTTGGATCACCCATCCGATGGAGAAGCGTGGAAGCACTTTGATCGAGTGTATCCAGATTTTGCTTCAGATCCGTGAAATGTCAGGTTGGGACTATCTTCTGACGGTTTTACTCCTTTTGGTCTTTCGGGATCCCAGTATTCGTGCTGGCCTGTGATTATTACTCCGTATAACCTACCGCCTTGGATGTGCATGAAGACTTAGTACATGTTTCTAACCGTTATAATTCCTGGTCCGAACAATCCCGACAGGAACATTGACGTGTACTTACAGCCTTTGATAGATGAGTTGAATCAGTTATGGGAAGTAGGCGCTAACACGTACGATGTTTCCAGGAAGCAGAATTTTCAGATGAAGGCAACCCTTATGTGGACCATCAACGACTTTCCGGCCTATAGAATGTTATCTGGATGGAGCACTCATGGCCGTCTCTCATGTCCGTATTGCATGGACCGTAGTAAGGCTTTCCGCTTGAAACACGACGAAAAGCCGTGCTTCTTTGATTGTCATCGGCAATTTCTGCCAAAAGATCATCCGTTCAGAAGGAACAGGAATGCTTTCCGTGCCGGCGTTATAGAGAAGGGTGATCCACCGCCAAGGTGGTGCGGAGACACGATATGGGAGGAGGTTAAAGATTTTCCATGTGCTATCGAAGATCCTACAACTGGGTACAAGTGCGATGGATTTGGTAGAGTTTATAACTGGACAAAGAGGAGCATATTCTGGGATCTGCCATACTGGAGTACCAATCTGATCAGACATAATCTTGATATCATGCATATTGAGAAGAATGTGTTTGATAACATAATCTTGATGTCATGCATATTGAGAAGAATGTTATACAACTTTTGTATTTTACTTCTTGTAGAGGACCTATTTCTATCCACCACACCGGGCGGCGAGGATCGAGGGCCAATTTCCTGCCGTCATAGCCAAGCTCATCCGTGATGCGATCGACGACCAGAAGCGTCGTAATCGCGCCGGACGTCCGATCCAGGGTTGGATAACGCCAGAGCAGTGGACTGCGATGAAGGCTAGATTCAGCGAGCGCCAGTACCAGAAGCGGTCTGAGAAGGCCAAGGTGGCGCGGTCGAGCGCCGGTAAGTGGTGTGGTGGCTCCATTCCGATGACGGAGCATTTTCGTCGTCTGGTACGTTTCCTATGACGGATATTAATTTATATATAGTTCGATATAATATTTAATACTAATAATAGATAATATATTTTAACAGGTAAAGAAGGGTGAGGACCCGAACATGGTGACCGTCTTCCTAGTCACCCATCGGAGGGCTGGGGACTTCATTGACGAGAGGGCGACACAGGCATATGTACGTTCTATTCAACTAATATTAACTGACTATAATTTAGAAAACAGGAAAATAGATATCAATATAGACTTTAGTAAACACTTACACGTTAGCAAACATGTTCTAGGTCGAGTTTGTTCGGCTACAGAAGGAGGCGGCTGATGTTGCTGCTGCTGCTAGTGCGCAAGCAGAGGGAGGGGCTGGTACTTCCTCCCAGCCGCCTGCAGAGCCATCGCCGGACGAGCTCTGGATGACCGCCGTTGGCGGTCTTCAGAAGGGTACGTACTACGGTACGGGATCCTACGGCGCGTATTTGGCTTCGGAGTCATCCCGGGCCCCCTCTATCAGTGCGCAGTCTCCGGCTACGCAGGCGTCGTCACGAGCTGAGGATGTTCGTCGTCAGATCGAGGAGCTGCGTCGCGAGTTGCAGCAGCAGATTTCTGATACGGTCGAGCGACGATCCGACCCTCCGATCGTCACCGGACGATTTGATGCGATCGAGCACAGTATACAGGAGCTGATGAGTCTGCATCAGGCTACAGCTGCCAACTTGCAGACGCTCACCGAGTCTACGCAGCGCACGGAGCGTAGACAGGTCGAGCTGGACGGATCGCAGAGGAGCCTTTCTCTCTCACTCGCTCAGTATACTGAGAAGGTGGTAAGTACCCTTGCTGCGCATGGTGAGCGACTGCAAGAGCTGGAGCAGGTACGTCCTCCGGGTCCATCGACGGCGCCGACTCCAGATACTGCACTGCCTCCGGTGCCGACTCCAGACATTGTACTGCCTCCTACTGCCCCTACGGTACAGCTCACCCAGGAGCAGTATGACTACATTCTATCCCAGTTGCGCGGCAGGGGTTCGCAGTGATTTTATTGGTTTTTTATGACTTGTATGTATTGGCCCTATGGGCAAATTGTTTATTCATACACTGTTGTTTATACACTTGGTAGGAGACTTTTTATCATCTTTCATTTTTATTTGACTCTATTGGATGTTTGTGAGGATGTGTGTCTGTGATATTTACTTTGTACTGCCTCCTATTTTTATTGTGATATTTACTTTGTGATATCTGCGACGGGATGACAAATATACCTACGCTGGGTTATAAGCGATGATCTGATATACAAAGGAGATGCTGCCGAAATTTTAAAAAAATATATTGTGTATTTTTGTTATGATGTGTGTCTGTGTTTACAGTGAATGTGAAATACAGTGTTCGGAACCATCGACAGTTTCGATTACTGTTGTATGTTTTATCTTGGATAGAAAAAGCAACAGTTCAGGGTGCACTTCTGAGAGCTTCATTTTCACGTCCTTCACTTTCTCGGACGTCGTAAAGGTTCCCGAGAAGGTGAAGGACGTGAAGAGGAAGCTCTGAGAAGTGCACCCTGAACTGTTGCTCTTTCTATCAAAGATAAAACATACAACATTAAGCGAAACTGTCGATGGTTCGAACACTGCACTTCACACACACTGTAAACACAGACACACAGCATAACAAAAATATCAATTATATTTTTTTAAAATTTTTTTTTATATTAGCGATGGATAGCGACGTTCTGCGACGTACTGCGACGTCACACAGACGTCGCTATACGTCGCTAACTAGCGACGTTACGTCGCTCGACGTCGCTAATATACGTCGCTACGTTGCCCACGTGGCCACGTGGATGCCATGCCTCGTCATCATTTATAAACTTTTGAAGCGTCGCTAGTGGTCGCTTTACGTCGCAATGTTGGCGACGTACTTATACGTCACTATCTGTCGCTCATTTTGCGACGTCTAGCGACAATTAACTACGCGTCGCAAATAGCGACGTTTGGCGACTAAATTGCCATCTGCGACTTGCCTATAAGCGACGTAGGTTTTTCGTCGCTAAATACGTCGCAAATCATTGTTAGCGACGTATTTCCTGTATTTAGCGACGTCTCCTGACGTCGCTAATCTGGGTTATTTTAGTAGTGATTCTAATCATTATTCTAATAAGGTGAATCGAATAAGGTGATACGAATAGTGATTCACATGATGTTCTAATAATGATTCGAATAAATTCTCTAAGTGTGTTTTAAAATACTTAGTTAGACATGTAAACGGCTAAGGGTAAATCCGACACATCACACACCTGGCCGGGTGTGGAATGGCTATCGTTCGAATATTATTCACAGGAGGTGGTTCGAATAGTGGGAATATTCACATGTCTAATCAAGTATTTCCCCGCCCATCTAATACAAATGAATCCATAATCCAACACATAAGACGAATACAAGTCCAACCAGCAAATGAAGATACGAATAGGGTGATTCGAATAGTGATTCGTATGGTGATTCGAATAATAGAGGTAAGACGAGTAAGTATGTGTATCGTATACATGGATTCAGAAATAATAATACGTGTTTGTAACAGAGAATCACATACAGCTAACTAGAACTGAAGTACAGTAATTGACAAATAAATGAGAGAACTATCAGAGAATGTACTCGCCTGATGTCTGAATGTTCAAAGTAAATATACTGTCCGATGAGAGGTGTCTGGCTCCTAATCAGAATAGCACAAGTCACAACAAGTCCAAAATGACAATATGAAGTTCTACTATGCATTCTACATGATTCTAGGTCAATCTAGACCAAAGTCAACTCTTGGTCAACTTGGTCAACCCTGAAAGTCAAACCTAGGTCAACTATGGTCAAACTAGGTCTAACAAGTCTAAATTAGGTTAAACAAGTTATTCTAGGTCTAAACAAACTAAGTATATACAAATCAAGTATCCAAGATAGCTACTAACTCATAGCCTAAGTCACTTGCTAAACCAAGCACAAAACTAAACCATAAGCTAACAAGGCATACAAACTTAGTCATATAATGTATATATATTATTCACATTCACATATTCATATACATAGATATATATAGGAAAGCTATAAAAAAAAAATATATATATATATATATATAGAGAGAGAGAGGTAAAAGAGTAATTGAGTATGTGTGTGTTTGGCATGTGTGTGAAAGGATATGTGTTAATGTTCTAAAATTTAGTGATAGGTAGGTGTATGTGACATGGGATACATGATGTCAAAGGGTGTATGAATGCATGTGTGTAAAAGGTTATAGGTTAACTCAGTTTATAGAAATACATACATACATACTTACCTTGTATACATGCATACATACATATCATGTATATTACATGTACATGATACATGTATACTTGTATTATATTATACTTACATTCATGCATATTAGATACTTGTATTTATATTAACATATTGCAAACATGTATTTCATTCATGCATCTATGCATTACCTACATGTTTTATACATATGCATACATTGTATATTTATATCATTTCATACATTAACATAGAGACATACAAACATACACACATCATATATTTCATACCTTGCATTACCTTACATATCATGTTATATATTATCATTCATTCCTTTCATATATTACATTCTATATTACCTATATACATGTATTTCCTCCATTCATTCATGCTTGCATCATATACTCTACATTACCATACATGTTATCATTATATATTGCATTACAATATTTATATATTATGCATTCATATCTATCATTACATATATATCTTGTATTCATATCTAGCATTCATTATATACTTTCATGCATACATTGTATATCATTCTTTCATTCATGCATTGCTTATATGCATTATATTAATAGCATTCCTACATGCTTGCATTCAACCATATATATAAATTAATGTAAAGAGAATATATATCATATATATATATATATATCATTTTATTCATCTAACATATCATGCATTACATACTATATATTCATTTAATATCCATACTACATAGGCTCATAGGTTACACAAAATGCATATATCGTATAGTCACTCTTCTACTTAAAACCAATACTGTACCAATTGGGCATTCATTAAATTCTAGGATTAAAGTATGTTGTAGCTCTTCATGTTAGCTTTTCGAAACTTTAAACGGATCGCATTTTCGTGTCCGGAAGCTCCCGGAATCGCGAAAATACCGAAACACGTTCGTCTTTCGTACAGCTAATACTCAAATAATTCTACAGAAAGTTATAGAAATAATTTTGCTTATTAAAATATATATTTGGAAAGCTAACTTCGATACGGTTCTTTTAAAAAAAATGGGAGATTAATTGGAGTTCTAAGCTAAAAGTTATGACATTTCTAAGTTGCTTTAGCTACTAAAAACGTGGATAAAAATTATGACGAATTTAGGTAGTTTGAGACAAAAGAAACACAAGTATATAACATAATATATCAAGAAGTCACTCTCTACACTAATATATATATATGAAACACTATAGAACACATCTCCAATACAAAAATATGAGATTAAACATGTAATAATTCATTCATACATAACAACAACACATAGTGTGTCCAAATTTGGGGTTTTTCCACATGGACACAACCACAACACAAAGGACACTCCTATGACCTCCAAATGGACACGAAATGGACACAATGGAGATACAACCATGGGGGGCATTCCTATGGGTTCAAAATAGACCTATATGCATGAGAAAATAAAAAGGAGAATGGATTTATACCTTCCGGTAGATCGAATCGAAGAAAAGCCTTCCCGGAGCGACACCGACACGTAGAGATTCCAAAAGGACACGAACGAGCTCCAAATCCTCCCAAACTTGGGTAGCTTCCTCCTTGGCTAGAATGGAGAAGGAAAGAAGAAGATTTGGTGGCGAAATAGAAGGATTTTGTGGAGAAATTGCTAGGGATTGCTCTCTAGAAATTTGGGAAAGAACAAGAGAGAGAGTGTGGATGAGAATGATGAAATGAACTTGAGCCTATCCTCTCCCAAACTGGCTGGCCATATGGGGCTATTTGTCCTATTATGGTAAGGTCCAAAATGCCCCCACTAACCTATTCTATTAGTATTAGGAAAGGGCTAATTGGTTGGGGCTAAATTAGTCATTCTAAAGTCTCTAATCACACTAACCTTATCCATAATAATTAGTCTAACCTCTAACTAAAATATTTCTATCATGTGGGCCATGGCTAACTAATGTGTGGGTCCACTAAAGTCAACACTACCCCCGGGTCCCCGTTTCAAGTCGAATTGAGCTGAAATTCGAACCCGACTCAAATAACCCCAAAACAATATCATAAATAATAAAATAAATTTTAAAAATATTCAAAAATGTAAAATGACAAAAATACTCTTGTTTCTGAAAACTGGGGGAAAAAAATTTCTCAAAATTAAAACCAAACAATAGTAAAATGTCAAAATCACAAGTCATAATTTTAAATAGTTTAAAAACGATTAAAAATTACCAAAAATTATAATATGAAATAATTATCAATAAATAATAATTATAATTACAAAATTTCAAAATTACCCTCATTTGGAAAACTGGGGGTTACATTGTGCGAGGAAGCCCACACAGGAGAAACCCCGTTCGGACGAGGAACTATACTCTTATAAGAAGCGTCCATCCCCGTTCTGGATAGACGAAGAGGAAAACAAGAAGCGGCACTCTAGCTATTCATCGAAGAAACACCAGAGTAGGAACTTAGCGGCTGACCCATGTCAGCCGCTGGATCAATGATTGTCCTAGCTTGGAACTGTCGAGGTGCGAGGAATGTCTCGACAGTTCAAACGCTACGATCATTCCTCTCCGCCACACGTCCCTCAATCTTCTTCCTTTCCGAAACCATGTCCTCTTCCTCTCATTCATCTCATATTCTCCCACAACTCGGCTACCCAAATCACTTCGCCGTCTCGCCAAAGGGTCACTCTGGTGGCCTTTGGCTGGGATGGTCCTCAGCAATCAGAGCGTCAAGCTCCTTCTCATCCCAAAATATCATTATACTTGCCATAGAGGCGAGTATGGAAAGTCCAGCCTGGACATTAATGTGCGTTTATGGAGTCCCGAAGAAAAGTGAGCGTCCTAAACTCTAGGCTCAAATCGCTAGCATAGGCGATTCTATATCAACGCCTTGGTGTTGCATTGGCGACATGAATGCCACTATCTCTCCAGAGGAAAAACAGGGCGGTGCCACATTTGATTTCAGAGCTGCACAAGCATTCAAAAATATGATTCAACACTGTGGTTTAATTGATCTGGGGTGCACGGGTCCGGCATACACATGGACCAACCGGAGGGGTCCAGGCTTCAACATCAGAGAACGCCTTGACAGGGCGATGGCGAGTCCCCAGTGGTGCTGTTTATTCCCGGAGGCCAAAGTTTCTACTCTTCCTCGGATTAACAGTGACCATTCTCCTATACACCTCAATACAAGTAGCGGTACGGCCAGGAGGAAACGACCACTACGCTTCGAAGCTTTCTGGTTGAACCACTATTCCTTCAAAGAAGTATTCAGGGACTTATGGCAAGAAACAAAAAATTAGGTAAATCTCCCTTTTAGTAAAAAAATACAGTTGATGCTTTCAAAACTCCATAGGTGGAGCGGATACTTATTTGGGAAAATCAAGGCCGACATCAAGAAACTCCAGGATCGGCTGCTTAAGCTCCAAGCTATGGAGGCGTCGTCCAGTTCATTAACGGAAGAAAGTGAGATTACTGCAGATATTAATGATCTTCTTTCTATGGAGGAGGCGTATTGGAGTCAACGGGCCAAGTGCCAATGGATTAGAGCGGGAGATAAGAACACCAAGTACTTCCACGCGAAGGCGACGGTGCGGAAAAGACGGAATGACATCCATTCTATTAAACTCCCGAACGGTATATGGACTACGAATAGGGGAGACGTATCGGAAGCCTTCCTCAAGCATTTTGCCTCGATCTACTGTATGGACGACTCTATTCCTATGGATGACGATTTCTGCTCGTCTATGAATTCTATATCGATTGAAGAGAATGGTCATATTAGCTAGCCCCCTAATGAAGAGGAAGTTAAGCAAGCGGTGATGAGCATGGGCTCCCTCAAGGCGCCAGGACCCGACGGGTTACCGACCATAGTGTATCAAAACAATTGGGAGGTTATCAGCCCTGACTTATATGAGTTAATCCATCGGTTCTTCGTCGACGGCAGCCTGCCCCCCAGAATCAATCACACTTTCATTGTTTTAATTCCTAAAAAGGAGATTCCTGTGGAGCCGGGTTATTTCAGACCAATTGCTCTTTGCAACGTGGCCTACAAGGTGATTTCCAAGATCCTTACAAACAGGATTAAACCTCTCCTACACAGATTAGTCTCCCCAGTCCATAGTGCCTTCGTGCCCAGTAGGCAGATCAATGATAACATTATTATCGCCCATGAGCTTTTTTATGCAATAAAGAGCCTCCCGTCTAAGAAAAATGCTTTCGCTCTCAAAATAGACATGTCAAAAGCATACGACCGTCTTTCATGGTCGTTCATCAAAAAAGTTCTCCACAGTGTGGGTATCACGGGTCACACGAATAGATTGATAATGGAATGTATCACCACTCCGTCATTTTCCTTATTAATTAATGGATCACCTGAGGGGCTATTAATTTCGAAGAGAGGAATAAGGCAGGGGTGTCCGTTATCTCCCTTTATCTTCATCCTCTGCTCCGAAGTTCTTTCCAGATTATTCGCAAAATTCAAACAGGATGGTCTCTATCAAGGAATTCGAATAAGCAGGTATACTCCAACTATATCACATCTATTGTTTGCCGATGATATTCTTATATTTGGTAAAGCCTCATTAGCATCCATCCACTCTATTCATGATATACTACACATCTACTCCTCATGGTCGAGGTAGCTAGTGAATTATGAGAAATCCAGTATCCATTTCAGTAAGAGAGTCCCCTCTAGAGAACAAGAATCTATCGCGACAGCTCTTAATTTTAAGATGATGGCGACGGAAGACAAATACTTGGGTTATCCGCTGCTGAAACCCAAACATAAAGCCTCCACATACGATACTCTGGTTTCTCAGTGCGAGGCACGGTTGCAAGGATGGAAGGCTAAATTACTTTCCCATGCCGGTCGGACGACGCTCATCAAAGCCACGCTTGGGTCGATCCCCGTTTTCCACTTGTCCTCATTTCTAATCCCGAAGCAAGTCCTCAATTCACTTACTAAACAACAACAAGCATTCTGGTGGGGACACGCCTCCTCGGAAAGGAAGATACACTTTCTTAACTGGAAGCACATCACCAAACCCAGAAGTGAAGGGGGTCTCGCAGTAAGGAGACTCGACTGGGTGAACAAATCGTTGGTAGGGAAACTGTTATGGCGCTTCCTGACCAAACCTGACCAATTATGGGTCCGTTTACTCCAAGGAAGATACCTACAAAATAAGTCTATATGGGCAGCTTGCAAGACAAACTCGGCTTCGGCCACTTGGACGAGTCTTCTGGAAGTGAGAAGCTCATTGGAGGATAATATTTATTGGCGTATAAATAGAGGAAGGGTGAGGATATATGAGGATCCCTGGATCCCCACACTTCCTCGGTTTCGTATCGCATCCAGTCCCCCCGCCCTCAACCCTCCTATCTTTGTCAGAGATCTCATTGACAATACTGTGAATACTTGGAATGAGGAAATCATCAGGTCCATTTTCTCTGATATGGAAGCAGCGGCTATTATCAAAATTCCTATTCGGGAAGTCAATGGAGAGGATGAACTGATCTGGACAAAATCTAAGAATGGCAATTTCAGCTCTAAGTCCCTCTATGAATATCTCCGCAGAGAGGCCCCCAGTTGCTCGACAACCCCAATGTCTAACACCAGTTGGAGGAACCTGTGGAGGATGAAGACTATTTCCCCGAGAATTCAGATCTTCATCTGGAGACTCCTTCAGGGAGCTCTCCCATTATTTGATACCATGAGCAAAAGAATTGACAACATAAACAAAGATTACGCGTTCTGTTTGGCGCATGTTGAGGATTCAAAACACCTCTTCCTCCATTACAATGTCTCGAGAGCTGTCTGGTTCGCGAGTCCGCTGGGTTTACGAATTGATCAGCAAGGGGACATCTTTACTCTTCTCGAAGAATGGTTGTCGGACAAGCTAGACGGATACAGGTTTTATATGGGGGCAGCCATACTATGGGCTATATGGAAGGCGCGATGCGCATGTATATTCGAGCATAAAGCACCCAGCATCCACAATATCATATTACAGGCAAATCACTTCTACTGTAAGTACTCGGAAGAGAATTTGGCGAGTATGGAGTTCCTCAATACCATACAAGAATCTATTAATGTCAGGCGCTGGCAACCGCCCATCTTGGGGTCTATCAAAATCAATGTGGATGGAGCAGTATCGTCGGGATTCTTAGCAGCAGTGGCCATTGCGAGAGACGGGGAAGGGCACTTCGTGTTAGGCAAAGCAATATCTACCTCGACCACCTCCTTTGTGGAAGAGGATAAAAGTTTAGCGTCGGAATTACTGGCCATCCGTATGGGTATCCAACTGGCCAGTTCTCTTGATGTGTGTAGCTGCTCGATCGAAGGAGATTCACTCATTGCCCATAGTATCATCAAAGGAGAAGGACAGCTCATACCTTGGAGATTACACAATTTGGTCCTTGAGATCAAAGAGGAGATTCGTCGGACGGGGAAGGATCTTCTTTTCTCGTTTATTAGAAGGGAGGGCAATGAGGTAGCACACGTTGTGGCTACTAATTTTGTTAAACAGGCTACTATTGACTCTGTAACTTTAATAACATCTCCTCCAGAATGTATTTTTCAGCTTCTGGAGAAAGAAGCTCACTCCTTTGTATCTGATGGTTTTTGAATAAAGTTTAAAGTTGTTTTGATTCAAAAAAAAAAATATTTTTATATTATTTTCATGTTAAAACCAAACCCTATAAATATGAGCCATTAGAATAGGGTTTCGGCTAAATTGTTGACATAAAAAAGCTCATAAATAGAGGCTAATTTTAGTATATAAAAAGGATATTATTTTTTGAGTTTTTATAAGATTTTAATATTTCTTTATATGATATTTCATAGATATAAGTCGTAACAATAGCTTGGTAATGTCTCGAACAAGTTTCGGACAAGACTAGTTGACATTAAATATGCATAACCATGAATTGTATCTAAACTACCAATTCTAGAATTCAGAGATTAAATTTGATATAAATAAGGTTTAAATTATAATTTTATGATTTTTAGATGATTTATATGCATGTCCTTAAAGTAGAGTAAACCTTAAATCTTGGAAGTCTAAAACAATAAAACTAGGTTTCGGTATCTCATGAAAATATGTGAGTTGTTGTGTCAAGAATTCTTGTATCCAATGAGGTACTAGACTTGGTTACATATGGTTAATAATAAATTAGATAATTGAGTTTTGTTATAAGTTTCTTGATCAAACATTTAAAGTAGTTAATTAATTGTTTAGGTCTATTGGATTTCGGAGACGTAGACTGTAGAAGCTCAAAAATCATTTGCGCGAGACTCGGGTGGCGCCAACTACTGGGGTGCACCACCTCCATATGGCAGGCTTCCTCGAGAATCCGTGACAGTCGCAATGATGACTGACAGCTCGTTAGTCGAAGCAAATCTCTTCGAATCCCGGGAAGTGCGGCGCTCGAGGAGACTGTGTTATTTTTTTAATGAATGCTGACAGCTAGCTCGCACCAGCTATCAAGTGGCACGAGGTAATCAATGATGACAGAAACTGACAGACTAACTAGGAGGCGCCAGTTATCAAATTGTGCCTGGTGCCACCTAATCAATTTTTATCCAGAAGTCAAGTGACGTAGCGCGCATGCCAAACTCTCGAAGAAGGTGTCTACTACACTGCCCACGATCACGCACATCTCTCTCATAGAATACCACGTATCCCTAGAAGTTTATGTAACCGTTCGTGCAACTGGATAGATGGCACAAAAAATGCAGTGCGCGCAATTCAGAATAACTACTTAACAATTATTTCAGAACTCTATAAATAGAGTTTCAAATCACTTGTAAAGAAGGACTAAGGATCATAATCTCCTGCTAAAGTGCTGTTGCATTCTCCAAAGGCTTGTGTCTTCGATATCATATCGTCCAAGGGATAAATTGATCGTCTTCTGATCAAATTCCTACAGTTGTACTTCCCAAGAAATTAAATTATACTAATTGTACTTTTCTTTTTCTTAGTTTATAAATCAAACTTTTGCTTTTGCAAACAAAATGGCGACTCTGCTGGAGACGACTTTCTCCTCCGATGAGAAAGTGACAACTCAATGTAATACCGCGTCGATCGACAAGACGCAGAAGACCTTGGTCGTCCAAGTCGACCAAATAGCCTACGAAGCTATGATCAGTGCTGGGGGTGTAAGGCGGGCTACTATTGCAGCCAAGAACAAGGCATATGCCAATTGGACTCCAAAGTCCATCAAAGCACCGATCACAGCTTCTGTGCAGACTGCGCCAACTGCTGCCTTGGCGCAGAACAAGGGGAAATGCCCTTTGGCTAATCCTTCTTTCTCTCCAGTTCTGAACTTGGGAGAGGACATGTCTATTTTTGCTTCTGTGCAAAACCAAAGGAAGCGCTCTTTGGCTTTTCCTTATGCTGTTGTACAGACTGTGCCCACTACTGCGCCCACTGCTGCCCTGGCACAGAACAAAGGGAAATGCCTTTTGGCTACTCCCTCTTCTCCCCCAGTTCTGAACTTGGGGAAGAAGACATCTATTTCTGCTCCTATGCAAAACAAAGAAAAGCACCCTTTGGCCCTTCCTCATCCTTCTCCAGTCCTTGACTTGGTGAAAAATGCTGCTGATAGGCCCTTGCGCCTATCACTACTCAAACTCTTTTGAGCAGGAGTTCTACTTTCTTGATAGAGACAACCAAGTCTCTGCCAAGAAAGTAAATTATGCTCATTGGCGCCATACTAAGCACGCTGGAGTTGGGTGCACAGTACAGTAAGGCATCTTGCCTACTCTTAAGCACCAACTAAACCCAAATCAGGATCTGCCAACTTTGCGCATATCAAGGTCCAAACAGGGAAAATTGATGGTCCTCCAAACAAACACACAGGAGGCGCACCTTCCTGACATGCGCACCTATCTCAACAGGCGCAAATTAGAGCCAACTTTATCAAGCCACAGGGTGCGCTAAGTGCAGTCTGCGCCAGCTACTGATCTGTACAAAGTGAAGACTTCTAAAGTCAAGGACCCCCTCACCTATGCCAATCAGCTCAGCACTTCCTTGTACACCCAAGGGACCGGACATCTCAAGAATAGGAACCATGTTTCTAATATAATCAATGAATATGTACCCTCTTCTTCTCCTTATCCTGTTAAGTTAACCGATCTCCGCGAGATTCTTGTACAAAAGCAAAAGATCGCAGGTCTGTCTCATGTATCTGCTGTAACTCCACCTTCGGAGCATCATTGTAATCATGAGATAGTGATTAAGTGTTACTGCTAGGCAGCAAAATGGTCTATTTTTGACCATTTGAACTATCCTCAATCTCCTAAACTGATTATAGCAGTAGATAGAGATTTATCTCTCGCAACAACTACATGCAAGGAACTCAGATTTGTTTCCCATAAAGCTCAAGCACAATGCTGCTATAAATTAGCTAAGAAAACTGTCTTCGACCGTATGAAATATAATCGTTCTTCTGACGTACAAAGTCACCCTCCAAAAGTGACTCTAGTTGATGAAGACGAGTTGCTATTTGCTTTGGTCAACATGACATCTCGCAGTACTGGGGGTAGAAAGCGTCCGAGATAAAATGCATCATGCAACCCCAGTCAACAATACTTGGATCGGATCTGTGACTCCGGCGAAGGAGTCTACAAGCATACCAGATCAAGAAGCCGAGAAACAATCGGTCAAAGGAATCTTCCTTCCAATCGAGAAACAATTGATCAAAGGAATCTTCCTGACTCTAACCAAGATTCCCTTAGTCAAAGGGATCTTCCTATCCCTTATCCTGGGGGTAGTTCCTTGTATGACTTTGATGCCGACAGTGAAAGCTCCGAACGGACCATCTTTTCTACAAGCTCTTCTTCAATGGCCAGAGATGTGACTGCCTATGTCATTAATGAAGAACAAGATGCATCCAGCTCCAGCAGTCAGGAGCAAAGAATCGCCTCTTTAGAAGCCATCTTGAAAAATATGGCTGAAATAATGGCGAGCATGCATGCCCTAATAATGGTACAACATACCGTTTCACCGGTTACGAATCTAATTCCAACCCAAGAACAAGTAGCGGCATCTGCTCCTACTAATACCGGTCAGGAGGTATAATCTCCTCACAATGCTACGGTGCCATGTCCAACTCTTTCTGGTGCTGGAGGTGGTGCTTATCATGCAGTCCCTCCTCCTAACACACCAAATCAGTCCACTGCTCCACAAGCATCGGGAGATGCTAATGAGGCTGTAAAGCTTTTGCGTACTCAGTTTGAAGCCTTCAAATAGAAGGATTGCCTATAAAGGCTTGGGATCAAACAACCTTATCCCATAGAGTGGAAGGAAGTTCCGTTTCCACCCAAATACAAGCCTTCCACCATTATGCTGTTTGACGACAGTGCGTCCCTAAGCCAGTACCTCAATCACTTTGATGTAATGACTAATCAACTTCAGCCGAACGATGCTCTACTCATAAGAGTATTCGTCAGATGCTTAGCTGGTACGGCTTACGACTAGTATTGTAGTTTGCCAGACGGTTGTATAACCTCCTTTGTTGGGTTCAAAAAAATATTCTTGGAACAATTTTATGAGGGAACAAATAACATGACTATGTCAGCCCTCATCAAAATTAAATAACGGCCCAATAAAACTGCTGAACGTTTCATTGAACGCTTCCGTCGTGAGGCACTCAAAATGCCTCTGGGAACTCCAGATGCTCTGACTATAGACACATACAAATTGAATTTGCTGCCTATAGTCAGTATGTGGACTGGATCCACGTAATTCCAGGCTGCCCTTCCTTTATAGTGAATGCCAGAGTAGCCGAAGAAAGTGCTGACAAGTTCAAGCAATTAGATCTAGATGCCTAATCTCGACAGAGATGAACATTCTGCATCCAACAGCGATGGCCGTCAGAAAAACTACAAGGGCAAGAAAGCCTTGGCCATCAATGTCAAGGGCAAAGAAACTCTAGCCGTCAACATAGGTCAATCAATACCTAACACGGCGGCACCACCACAGAGGGCACCATGTCCGAAAGCGGAATACGCCTTCGACGAAGACGATGTTATGAGTATCTTCGATTGCTTGATCAAGAGCAATAAACTTCAGCTGCTCAACGCAAAGCAGCCAGAGGCAGTAGGTAAGACTGATCATCCTAAATACTGTGTATATCGCAGGTTCATTGGACACCCGACCAGAGCATGCTATATACTCAAAGGGAAGATCTAAGGGATAATTAAAGCCGACGCAATCACTCTTCAATAGGACGAGAAGACTATGACTGCCAACGTCATCTCTTTGCAGTTTGGTAACTTTTTTGCTCAACTTGTGCACGATGGAGTCGTTCCTATCCCGAAAGCTACTATGAAGATTGTCAATCTCTCGCCTGCACGAAGTGATGGTCTTGTTCCTCTGTCAACTGATAAAGGGAAAATTATGTGGATCCATCCTGATTTGGTGGCTGATTTTAAAACACCCACCTCATCTACAAAATCAAGAAGGCAATCAAATACAAGTCATGTCAAATGACCTCACTGGGTGATCATCATCCTCCACCTTTAACTACTACCTTCATCCCGACAGCGAGTTCATCTTCCTCTTCTGAGACGATACTACTAAAGTCGGAGGACAGTTACCAACCAGCATTCCATCTATATAGTCAACAATCTCAGAAACTAATGATAAAGATGGGATATAACCTACAGAAAGCTCCTTACTTGAACCATGGAAGATGATCTCATGTACCTCTTTCCCTACGCCTTCAACACAATCAGTCTCATGTTAGCTTGAGGTTCTGGACAAACTTTTTATCTTGCCAAAGGAAGCTTTTCAAAGGCGAGATTCGAAAAAAGAACTGCAACATGGTATCATTTGTACCGGTACCAGAAGAAGCCTTGACTGGTACCAGGTCTGGAAGACTCTATCTGAGAAAATATCTAGAAGGTCAAGAGATCCCTACTCCAGCTCCAGATACCCCTCCAGCATCTTCTTCTTCTGCTGTCAATGTTCTATCAGCTTCATCACCTCCAGTGGAACTAACTTCTCCTAAATTGACGACGACCGACAAAGGAAAACAGCTAGTTTGCTTCGATAAGATATTGAATAAAACTCTACCTCTTGGACTTGAGAAGCCATACAATTTTGACATATTAGCTCAGTTAGCCAATACTCCAGCAAGGTTATAAATTTTCGAGCTCCTTTGTCTTTCGAAGTGTCACTACCACATTTCTAGTTTGAGGGTATTTTTGTCATTTTTGAAATATTGAATTTAATATATATTATTTGGAATTTAAAATAATTATTTAGAATGGTGTGATTTAAATATTATTTAATTGATAGCCTTGTGGTTTAGATTAGCCCTAACCTAGTTTGGACCTAACCTAGATTAGCCATAGCTAGTCTAGTTAGCCATGGTGAGTATTAGTTAGTATTGGTTAGTGGGATTTAAGTCATGATTAGTTAGGATGAATGAGTTGCAACTTGACTAGAAGGGAACCCTAGATTCTAGGCCATTGAATAGGCTTGATGGATTGATAGCCATTAGATTCACCCCAAAAACCCTAACCCTAACTTGGTGGTCGGCCTAGAGATCCCCCCATGTCTATAAAGTCCCTCTCAAAATATTTGTGCCTCTTTTCATCCATTCCTTCATTTTCTAAGAACAAGGTTTGCCTTCATTTAAAACTCTTCCTAAATTAATCAATAGTGGTCCTTTTTTATTGTAATTTCTTCCATGGTGTTCTAAATGATGTTTCCCTACTGTTGGTAGAGTCCATTCTCGGGTTTGAGCCAATTTGGAGCCATTGGCTAGCTAGTGGAGATCTCCTTTTGAAGGTTTTTATTATGGAGGAACACACCTAGGTAAATCCTATTTCCCCCTATGAAATTTTGGTTTCTTTGCATGAACACCAAGCCCTAGGTGTCCTCGTACTGTAGGGATAGATTTTGCACCCTCTCGTGTCCAATACGTGTCCGTATCGAACACGGATCAGTGGACAGTCGCAAGTGTTCGACGAAATGCCACAATGGGCATTTCGATCGAGTTTTCGAAATGTAATTGAATAGGAAATTGTGTTTTTGTGTCACCTAGGAGGTTCTTAGTGTCTGACCATGTCTCGTGTCATTTTGGTGTCGCTTGGGACCCTTGGACACGGCCGCGCGTGCGTATACAGTAATGCCCTGCTGCTCGGGGCCTCGTGCTCAGTGCACAAGGCACGTAGACACGTGTGCTTGGACACGAAGGGAGGGGCGGTGTCTGACATGACACCCCTAAAGTCTCGTATCCTATGGAGCTGTGTCGGATGAAGAATCTGGCCTACACTAGACACGGGGTGCAGCCACTGTACAGTTCAATGTACACTGGTTTGAGGAATGTTTGGACACTTCTGTGTCCTGATTTTTGACACCATATTGATTGTGTGACACGTGCCTATATGGTATATAAATTACCTACCTAATTTCATTAATTAATTGTTAATTGAATGTAGTAATGGGAAATCCCCCCATTTTTCTGATACTGTTAAGTATCAGTGAACTAAATCACTGTTCCTTATTTTTCTTCATTATTTTTCATGTTAATGCCATATGTTAGTTATGTTTTAAATTATGTGAACACTAGACATCATGCTAGGATTTAATTCTTAGTTTTTGGTTGATTAACATAATCGAATTCACATGGAGTGGTTGAATCATGAATTGGCTTTTTCCTATTAATGTTCCTTATTTTTAAACCTGAATTGTTCTTTTAAATTCTTGAATCTGAGATCATGCCAATTGAGTTGTGTGAAACACTGAAATTCGATTGTGGTTTGAGTTAAACTGATGTGATTCCTGCACACAGACACAAGGATTAGCCTGGGTAAACCTGGGAATCGATTCCTAAGTCACTGAGTTCATTCTCAGTTCTTGTACAGTTTTGAGTTGATTTGGTCGAAACCTGAGAACACCTTGAATAAAATTTTCCTGAGTTTTAATTCATTTTCCTGAGTTGATGGCATCTTGTTTGATTCTCTAATGGTTGTTTAGTTCACTGTTATGCATTAGACTATAGGATATGAGAGTAGTTGGTGTTGGCAGTAGGTTGTGGGAGTCGATTTTGCGTGACTGAAACTGTCAATTGTTTTGGTTTACAATTGCTCTTAACTGTAAGCTGATTAATTCCTGAGAATGAATGGCAAGCCACATTGAACTAGTTCTATAAACTTGAGCACACTGAGACACACAGGGATTTGGATACACACATGCTTTCCTGTACATTTGGTTTCCTACACACTATTTTCCTGTCCTTGGGTTTCCTGGGTCTTGTTCCAGCTTGCTAACACTCACACACCTATCTAAATCATGTAAACACACACTCACAATCTCACATGTTCACACATGCTCATAGTCCTCACATCCTGAACACCTAAAATACTGTCACCTAGGTTCTTCTACACACACACATTAATCCATGTCAACAGTTCATATTATACCCCTTGTTTACATTTTTCTGCACACACAGGTTTTGAAGAACACTTACACACACATTAATATTCCTGCTATTGATTTCAGCACACACCCATACCCCTATACATTCCTGTACACAGGACACCCTCACTTTCCTGTCACACACCCAAACCCACATTGCTATGTACACTCATTCCCTCACACACATACACCACTCACATTGCCATGAGATGTCATCCCCCTCTCTATGTATATATAATACATATAGCTAATGTGTGTATGTATATCTATAGGTATATATATCTAAATGTCTAATCTAATGTGAATGTGTAAATGATAGTGTAGGGTGTAATAGAAATTTCAATGTGTAATGTAAAGCTATGTGTGATATACATATTGTAGATATATATATATATATATATATATATATATATATATATATATATATATATATATATACGTGAATATAGTGATATATATATATATGGTATATGGGTTATGGTTTGTACTAGCATATGGCCTAGTGTACAGCTATTTGCCTAGAGGATAGGGCCTATGGCCTATAACCTAGATGACATAGCCTAGGGTTGACCAACCTAGACTAGTTTGACCTAGTTTAAACCTGTTTGACCTTGGTTGACCTAACTGGACTAGAGTTGACCTAGTTTGACTGCTAGAGTTGACCAAAAGTTGACTTTAGTCTAGATTGACCCCAAACATCATGTAGATGCATTGTAGCAATTTATTTCATTATTTTAGATATGTTGTGACTTGTGCTGTTCTGATTAGGAGCCAGACACCACTCCTCAGGCAGTAGTTTCTTTCTGATATTCAGGATATCAGGCGAGTACATTCTCTGACCGTTTCATACTTGCTAGGAGTATTTTCTCGCTCTAGATTAACTTACTTGATGCTGACACAATAGAAATACGGATTAGTACTATATGGATCTTTTCATGCGATGTTATCCCCCTCGGGAGCATCAGATACATCATGTCATGTGCGTTTCACTTTCGTCATGTACTCTTGTGCTTTCACCTTACATGTGCACTCTCGTGATTCATGTACCCTCATGATCACGGAGCCCCCATATTTATATTCATGTGCACCCATTTATGGGCTCCCATGTGAATATCATGTACAATAACATAACTTGAACGGATCCTTGTGTATTGATTGGGGTACGGGAGAGTATAAATAGTCATGTGGACAATTTCCAAAGTAGTGTAGCTATGTACGACCTCTCATGTTTATTATCAAGCCGTTCACATGTCTAGCTTGTACTCTAAATCACTAGTTCACTATAGCTCTTTACTTATAGTAGATATTTCATTACAGTCTTCTTTTTACTCATGTATACTCTTCAGCGTTTCATATATTTTACTCTATTGTCTGTATTTTATTCCTGTCATTATATGAACTACGTGAGATGTACTGTGCTCGCTCCTGTCCTGACTGGACCTGTTGAAATATTACAGAGGATAAGGATGAGGCGTGCTTCCCTACCTATTATGGGACTACCCTAGATGACAGCTGTGACTTGGACCAGCAGCCGGATCCTATAGCAGTGGACGACACTCCTCTAGAATAGGATTTTTTTATGTTTATTTCTGGATGACTGTATTATGATATTTTGGGATTCTGTGGATTTGACACTTAGACTCTTTGGTTGAACTTATGTGGATCTTTCATTTCAGTATTTATCTATCTATCTTTCTATCTTATTATTCTGCCTTAGATGTGATTGAGACTGTATATTGCTATGTCACCTCCATTCGGAGTGTATATACTGTACAGGTACCCTTATATTGTTAGATGATTGACCTAGGACAGCGTTCTACCGCCGACACTGCGGCGTAGGCTGGACGTACCCACGTCTCGTGCCCTTACTCTAGGGTGCGGGTCGTGACACGTTTTTAGTGGTGACCCATGCAGGTCGAGTTTATGTAGTAGTATTCGAACTAGAGTATCATTACAGCCTGTAGTAGGATTAGGATATTTTGAAGGTACTCAATCACATTAGAAAAAACTCTTAATCAGATTCTTGTAACCTAAAAATTGTTGCATTATTGTCTTTCCTTGAAAATAAACCGTCCTCCCTTGATGTTATCGCTTCATTCTCAGTGATTGTCCTCTCGTTTGATCTGTCTTCAGGATAGTGATGGAGGCGCGATCTTATCTCGATCGGGAAGACACCACTGAGGGGTCTACCACTCCTCGTCCTGATCAGCAGGGGCCCGAGACTGCAGCTCCTGTTATGCCATCTCAGGCTGGGATATCTGCAGCTTATGGGAGTATACCTCTTCCTACTCCGAGACTTTCCCCAGTCATCCCGAACGTTCTTCAGCAGCAGTCGCCATCAGGATCAGAGGACGTGGCGTGGTTGTTCTCCTTCTTCCAGCAGATAGTGAAAACTCAGCGACAACAGTTGTTCAAGAGGGGACATGACATTCATGGAGTTAGCAGCAGTGGAGGTCAGGCTAAGAGGCCTCACGTACAGATTCAGCACCAGTATCAGCAGAGGCCTGTTCAGCAGCAGTTCCCGGGTCAGGGCCATCAGTAGGGACAGCAGCAGCCCAGACAGTATCAGGCACCCAGACAGCAGACAGTCAGTTGTCCCTACTGTAAGAAGCCAGGGCATGAATGGGGTGAGTGCAGGAAGAGGCTGGGCAAGTGCCTATTTTGTGGAGCAGCGGACCACCAGCTGAGGGAATGTCCCAGAAGCCAGACAACAATGACTCAGGTAGCAGCAGGAGCTAGGGCTCCGACAGAGCAGCCGAGGGGACCACCGTTACAGATACAGCAGACCCCTAGACAGCAGCATGTTACCAGTTGTCATTACTGTAGAAAACCAGGGCACAACTGGGGCGAATGCCGAAAGAGGCTGGGCAGATGTTTACTTTGCGGAGGATTCGATCATCGGCTGAGAGAGTATCCTGGGTCATCTGGACGGATAGAGCAGAGAGCAGGAGCTAGGGCTCCGGTGGGCCAGCAGAAGGGATTACCCTTACCGACTCAGCAGCAAAGGTACATACAGCATCAGCAGCAGGCCAGGGGAGGCCAGCAGGGGCAAGCTTTCGCCAGGACAGTCGAGGATGCTCAGGCCATTGGAGATCTAGTTTCAGGTTTCGTTCTTTTGATTCCAATTCTGCAGTTGCCTCTTAGAACTGCCTTAAAAATTCGATTCTCTTTGTTCCTTGTTGATTGATTAATTTTGTCCTATTGTTCTTGTGTTACGTTTGATTTTCTTTTGAGATGAATCATATGGGCTAGGTCACCTCAGTTATGGGATCTAGAATCTTCGATTGTTGTGTTAGCTGGCATAGTGAGGATATATAGTCAGATTTAGGACGTATTTCTCGGGTGTGAGAATTTAAGGTTTTCGCTGCCAAGCATGCGGCAATGCAAAAATTTTAAATACCATGATTCTAGAGGTATGTACCTTATAGTCAAGGACTCTGTGATTATCGTAGCCCTGCTCACTAGCATGACGAAGAATCTGAGTAACATGATTTTGGACAGACGCATATGATTATCAGATTTTATCTTGAGAAGGTTTCAACCTATCATCTCTATCATACCCTTCTATTGATATAAAATTAAATTCCATTAATAACTTAGGAGTAGGGATATTTTAGTTTGTAGAACTTATTCATAGGTAGATCTTCATAGTGTATTGATATGACGACTTATAGGGTGTCTGTACCCTAGAGATGGTAGTTAGCATTGGTATTAGAATAATAACCCATTGTAGATGATTCCCCTGACCAGCCAAATTCCATATAGGATATTAGTATGTCTTACAGCATTGATTATAGGGATACATGTGATAAGCAATTTGGATTAAGGGGGTTCTGCATATATTATATAGATTAGGCATATGAGATGGTTAGTCTATATGTATGCATAGATGATGCATTTAGAATAGTATGGGTTTTATGGGGATATGTGAGGTATTTAGAGTATATGTTATGGTTAAGGGTTAGAAGTTATGAGTCTAGTTTAATGTAGGGTATGCATGGGTATGTTGAACTTAGGATTTAGTTGGCCTTGATATTTTTAACACTATAGACTATTAGGTCTGAACCCTAGATTAGCCATTGACCCAATAGTCCAAGTTGACTTAGTTGACCAGTTTTGACCAAGTACTTGGATGTTGACAAATTGACTAGTTGTTGACCGGTAGTTGACCATTGACTATGTTGACTCAGTTGATTAGAGATAGGATTAGAAGTAGGTTGTTTGTTTTGTTTGTTTGATCATGTTTGATTATTTAGTAACATGAGACCTTATTTGTGTTTAGGTCGGAGATATGGTTTTTCTACGGATATCTCCGACTCGTGGTACTATACGTTTTGGTGGAGGTGGAAAGCTTAGCCGTGCTTCATCGGACCTTTCGTGATCAGCGGGAGAGTCGATGACGTGGCATACAGGCTAGACTTGTCACCTGCACTAGTGGGTGTCTATAACGTATTCCATGTATCACAGTTAAGACGGTACGTGGCTGACCCTAGCCATGTGCTTGATCATTCAGAGATTGAGGTAGGGCCTACTCTCAGTTATCCAGAGCAGCCAGTGGAGATTCTGGATCGCCGAGAGAAGGAGATGAGAAACCAGGTGATACCCTTGGTTTGCGTCGTATGGAGGCATCATTCTCCAGGAGAATTCCTGGGAGCGGGAGGATGAGATGCGCGAGCGATACCCTTATCTTTTTGGACCGTGAGGTATGATTGTCTATCCTTCTCATTGTTAGTTTCGTCTTTCAATTTCGAGGACGAAATGTTTTTAAGGAGGGTAGATTTGTCACTACCATATTTCTAGTTTGAGGGTATTTTTGTCATTTTTGAATTATTGAATTTAATATATATTATTTGGAATTTAAAATGATTATTTAGAATGGTATGATTTAAATATTATTTAATTGATAGCCTTGTGGTTTAGATTAGCCCTAACCTAGTTTGGACCTAACCTAGATTAGCCATAGCTAGTCTAGTTAGCCATGGTGAGTATTAGTTAGTATTGGTTAGTGGGATTTAAGTCATGATTAGTTAGGATGAATGAGTTGCAACTTAACTAGAAGGGAACCCTAGATTCTAGGCCATTGAATAGGCTTGATGGATTGATAGCCATTAGATTCACCCCAAAAACCCTAATCCTAACTTGGTGGCCGGCCTAGGGATCGCCCCATGTCTATAAAGTCCCTCTCAAAATATTTGTGCCTCTTTTCATCCATTCCTTCATTTTCTAAGAACAAGGTTTGCCTTCATTTAAAACTCTTCCTAAATTAATCAATAGTGGTCCTTTTTTATTGTAATTTCTTCCATGGTGTTCTAAATGATGTTTCTCTACTGTTGGTAGAGTCCATTCTCAGGTTTGAGCCAATTTAGAGCCATTGGCTAGCTAGTGGAGATCTCCTTTTGAAGGTTTTTATTGTGGAGGAACACACCTAGGTAAATACTATTTCCTCCATGAAATTTTGGTTTCCTTGCATGAACACCAAGCCCTAGGTGTCCTCTACTGTAGGGATAGGTTTTGCACCCTCTCGTGTCCTATACGTGTCCGTATCGGACACGGATCAGTGGACAGTCGCAAGTGTTCGACGAAATACCACAGTGGGCATTTCGATAGAGTTTTTGAAATGTAATTGAATAGTAAATTGTGTTTTTGTGTCGCCTAGGAGGTTCTTAGTGTCTGACCGTGTCTCGTGTCATTTTGGTGTCGCTTGGGACCCTTGGACACGGCCACGCGTGCGTGTACAGAAATGCCCTGCTGCTCGGGGCCTCGTGCTCAGTGCACAGGGCACGTAGACACGTGTGCTTGGACACGAAGGGAGGGGCGGTGTCTGACATGACACCCCCGAAGTTTCGTGTCCTATGGAGCTGTGTCGGATGAGGAATCGGGCCTACACTGGACATGGGGTGCAGCCACTGTACAGTTCAATGTACACTGGTTTGAGGAATGTTTGGACACTTCTATGTCCTGATTTTGGACACCATATTGATTGTGTGACACGTGCCTATATGGTATATTAATTACCTACCTAATTTCATTAATTAATTGTTAATTGAATGTAGGAATGGGAAATCCCCCCATTTTTCTGATACTGTTAAGTATCAGTGAACTAAATCATTGTTCCTTATTTTTCTTCGTTATTTTTCATGTTAATGCCATGTGTTAGTTATGTTTTAAATTGTGTGAACACTAGACATCATGCTAGGATTCAATTCTTAGTTTTTGGTTGATTAACATAATCGAATTCACATTGAGTGGTTGAATCATGAATTGGCTTTTCCCTATTAATGTTCCTTGGTTTTAAACCTGAATTGTTCTTTTAAATTCTTGAATCTGAGATCATGCCAATTGAGTTGTGTGAAACACTAAAATTCGATTGTGGTTTGAGTTAAACTGATGTGATTCCTGCACACAGACACAAAGATTAGCCTGGGTAAACCTGGGAATCGATTCCTAAGTCACTGAGTTCATTCTCAGTTCTTGTACAGTTTTGAGTTGATTTGGTCGAAACCTGAGAACACCTTGAATAACATTTTCCTGAGTTTTAATTCATTTTCCTGAGTTGATGGAATCTTGTTTGATTCTCTAATGGTTGTTTAGTTCACTGTTATGCATTAGACTATAGGATATGAGAGTAGTTGGTGTTGGCAGTAGGTTGTGGGAGTCGATTTTGCGTGACTGAAACTGTCAATTGTTTTGGTTTACAATTGCTCTTAACTGTAAGCTGATTAATTCCTGAGAATGAATGGCAAGCCACATTGAACTGGTTCTATAAACCTGAGCACACTGAGACACACAGGGATTTGGATACACACATACTTTCCTGCACATTTGGTTTCCTGCACATTATTTTCCTGTCCTTGGGTTTCCTGGGACTTGTTCCAGCTTGCTAACACTCACACACATATCTAAATCATGTACACACACACTCACAATCTCACATGTTCACACATGCTCACTGTCCTCACATCCTGAATACCTAAAACACTGTCACCTAGGTTCTTCTACACACACACACATTAATCCCTGTCAACAGTTCACATTATACCCCCTATTTACATTTTCCTGCACACACAGGTTTTGAAGAACACTCACACACACACTAATATTCCTGCTATTGATTTCAGCACACACCCACACCCCTATACATTCCTGTACACAGGACACCCTCACTTTCCTGTCACACACCCAAACCCACATTGCTATGTACACTCATTCCGTCACACACATACACCACTCACATTGCCATGAGATGTCATCCCCCTCTCTATGTATATATAATACATATAGCTAATGTGTGTATGTATGTCTATAGGTATATATATCTAAATGTCTAATCTAATGTGAATGTGTAAATGATAGTGTAGGGTGTAATAGAAATTTCAATGTGTAATGTAAAGCTATGTGTGATATACATATTGCTATATGTGTATATATATGTATATATATATATATATATATATATATATATATATATATATATATATATATATATATATTTTATATATATATATATATTTTATATATATATATATATATATATATATATATATATGCTATATGGGCTATGGTTTGTACTAGCATATGGCCTAGTGTATAGCTATTTGCCTAGAGGATAGGGCCTATGGCCTATAACCTGGATGACATAGCCTAGGGTTGACCAACCTAGACTAGTTTGACCTAGTTTAAACCTGTTTGACCTTGGTTGACCTAACAGGACTAGAGTTAACCTAGTTTGACTGCTAGAGTTGACCAAAAGTTGACTTTAGCCTAGATTGACCGCAAACATCATGTAGATGCATTGTAGCAGTTTATTTCATTATTTTAGATATATTGTGACTTGTGCTGTTCTGATTAGGAGCCAGACACCACTCCTCAGGCAGTAGTTTCTTCCGAACATTCAGGATATCAGACGAGTACATTCTCTGACCGTTTCATACTTGCTAGGAGTATTTTCTCGCTCTAGATTATCTTACTTGATGTTGACACGATGGAAACACGGATTAGTACTATATGGATCTTTTCATGCGATGTTATCCCCCTCGGGAGCATCAGATACATCATGTCATGTGCGTTTCACTTTTATCATGTACTCTTGTGCTTTCACCTTACATGTGCACTCTCGTAATTCATGTACCCTCATGATCACGGAGCCCACATGTTTATATTCATGTGCACCCATTTATGGGCCCCTATGTGAATATCATGTACAATAACATAACTTGAACAGATCCTTGTGTATTGATTGGGGTACGGGGAAGTATAAATAGTCATGTGGACAATTTCCAAAGTAGTGTAGCCATGTACGACCTCTCATGTTTATTATCAAGCCGTTCACATGTCTAGCTTTTACTCTAAATCACTAGTTCACTATAGCTCTTTACTTATAGTAGATATTTCATTACAGTTTTCTTTTTACTCATGTATACTCTTCAGCGTTTCATGTATTTTACTCTATTGCCTGTATTTTATTCCTGTCATTATATGAACTGCGTGAGATGTACTGTGCTCGCTCCTGTCCTGACTGGACCTGTTGAAATATTAAAGAGGATGAGGATTAGACGTGCTGCCCTACCTATTATGGGACTACCCTAGATGACAGCTGTGACTTGGACCAGCAGCCGGATCCTATAGCAGTGGACGACACTCCTCTAGAATAGGATTTTCTTATGTTTATTTCTAGATGACTGTATTATGATATTTTAGGATTCTGTGGATTTGTGATATCCTTAGACACTTAGACTCTCTGGTTGTACTTATGTGGATCTTTCATTTTAGCATTTATCTATCTATCTTTCTATCTTATCATTCTGCCTTAGATGTGATTGAGACTGTATATTGCTATGTTACCTCCATTCGGACTGTATATACTGTACAGGTACACTTATATTGTTAGATGATGATTGACCTAGGACAACGTTCTACCGTCGACACTGCGGCATAGGCTGGACGTACCCACGTCTCGTGCCCTTACTCTAGGGTGCGGGTCGTGACACGAGGGAAACTCGGAAAACATTAAGCAAAGCTCTGTTATAAGCAGACACTTGCTTAACACTTCTCAAGAAACCCGATGAGGAACCTGTAGCATGTTTTCAATGTCATAGAGTCACGACCCGCACCCGCTTTTTCGGACGCGAGAGCGTGCGCAAGCCAACTACGCATCGAGCAGACTCCAGTCCGACTCGAATACATAAATGCTGTCACGGCTATGGCAATGGGCCTAATCAGGGTGAAGTAAATCTCTGTCTCAATCCACAATGAGTATATAAACATGAATGGACACTATGGGTCGTGGTCTACAGCCCACTAGCATATATGTCCGATAAGACTCCAAGAGTATAACAAGAGTCTCTAAACTGAATAAATGAACAGGATCACTCATGATAAGGAATGTAGAGCACGAAAGGATAACAAACGTAATAGTGATACCTGAAAACCATAAGAATCACAAATCCTCCGCCATCCAGAACTACTAGCTAACTCCATGCAATCGCTAAACCTGAAGAGATCATCAGGTCCTCAGAGGACATAGCAAGATACATAATATACATGCATATCTAACAGTTTTATCATACGCAAGAAAAATAAACAAGAAAATGTAAACACGACAAATAATTACGAACACGAACGCGAACACATGAACACTAGAACAACTACGTGTAAATGAACTGCCGAGTGAACAATGAACACGAGATCAATGGAAGAACCAAATCCTCATCCCGAGTGTGGACTCACGGGTTTGAACTAAACACTAACCCTCGTCCCGAGTGTGGACTCTCTGGTTAGTACTAACCCTCGTCCCGAGTGTGGACTCTCTGGTTAGTTCACGGCAAGGCACCCTCGTCCCGAGTGTGGACTCTCTGGTGCAAGTATAACATCCTCGTCCCGAGTGTGGACTCTCTGATGTAAACACCCTCGTCCCGAGTATGGACTCTCTGGTGCAAATCAAGTCAAGTCAACACCCCCGTCCCGTGTGTAGATCTCTGGTGCAAATAATCGACATCCTCGTCCCGAGTGTGGACTCACAGATGTAAACAGATCAAAAAAAACACCCTCGTCCCGAGTGTGGACTCTCTGGTGTCAAAGAAATAATATCAAGGATTTCGCAGTTCAATTACACGTACTCGTTCTATGACACGACTCAAGCAAGGTACTAACGAGAAACTCCAAGTGTGAACCACAAGACCAAACATGAACACGGCTATATGCAATGAAAACAACTCAAAATAATATAATACGAAAAGCACATGTCCATAAACAGTCAAAACTGGAAAATAAAATACAATGCATGTAAACAAAACTTTAGAGGAAGGCAAGGTATACTTGCCTGTGGTCCTTGCACAAACCATAGTCACAAGTCGAGGATGAGGGGATGCCGATCTAGGAGCTGTCAACCTATAACACATATCGCACCATGAACCTTGCACGAAAACTATAAATCAATTCTAATGTTCGAGTTCTAAATTCATAGAATAGTGGCTAGTTGGGTTACTAATCTAATAATAATTAATTCTGGAATAATTTACTTAAAAACCTAATTTAACCTAATAATAATCTGAATATAATCTAAACATGCAAGTTTGGCCATCAAAAGTCATGTTTCCAATTTTGGAAACCATGGCATGCAAATCGAGGCGTACCGTTAACTATTTAGTCAAACACTGTGAACTTTAGATTTTGAAAGTGCACCTTGGTAAATTTCAGTGCCACGAGTACGCTGGAATCAACTGTGCCACAAAATCACGCTTTGGTCAAAAGATATCGCCGTTATGGCTAATCGTGACCAAAACGGTGATCAACCGATCTATTCTGAGTTCAACAGAATAAATAAAATATTAAATGAATGAAATAATTTCTGGGAAAAATTTATTCGTAGAGATCTGTGTTAGCTTTTCGAAACTTCAAACGGTTCGTGATTTCGATTTCTGGTTCTCCCGGAATCTCGAAAACACCAAAACGTGTCAAGTTTTGGACAATCGACACTCTACGAATTTTCCAAAAATTTAGGAATAATATCTATGAAAATAAATTACATATTCAGAAATTTTACCTCAATACGAATCCAACAAAAAAATGGTGCGCGAAAATTACGTCGGAGTTGGCGGCAATCGCTTCGGGAAGTCAGAAACCCTAGATGAGTTCTCCCACAAAAAGCTGCTAAAATTTCTAGGTTTTAACGAATATAATAATATATATATATATATGAGAGAGAGTCGGTGGGCTGCTGGGCGCCGACAGATGGGCCCAGTGCTGACTGTACAGCTGACTGTGCAAATGACTGTGTAATTAGTTAATTTAAATGCAGAAATCGTTAAAAACTCATTTTAACTCCAAATAACGCCAAATAAATATCAGAAAAATCCAAAAAATTGTAGAAAATTATAGAAAATACATTTAACCTTTTAGAATATAAATAAAATATTTTACCTCATATTAGTCCTAAATGGCCTCATAATAAATATTGGAAGCCTTTAAAAATATATAAACTTTAATGAATAAATACTTAAATATTGCCAAAAATTATGAAAAAAATTTAGAAAATATAAATAGCATATTGAACCCTAGAAAAAATATTTAGGATCAATATATGCCAATAGGCTTGCACAGTAAATTCTAGAAGTCTTAGAAAATAGGTTTTTCTTATATTTAATTATCTAAAAATTTCAGAAAAATTGTAGAAAAATACAGAAAATATATTTAACCTAATAGTGCCTAAAGAAAAATAATGGGTCTCAAAATAGTCACAAATGGCCTTAAAATAAATTATGAAAGTCATTCATAAATATAAATCTTCACAGAATAAATATTTAAAAATATATAAAAATGTCTAAAAATTATAATAAAATATAATATAGCTATAGAATGCATATAGACCCTATCTAGAGATCATGTGACCATAAGATGGTCATAACTCACCTGTGGGCTTAGTCACAACTCCAATGATCATAGAAAAATTAAATATAAACTAATCAAATAAAAAATAAAATATATCACAAAATTTCGGGAAGAGGAGTTAAAAATCTACCCACCTTAAAAATAATTTCGTCCTCGAAATTCTAATTCATAACTATTCCTTAAAAATCAAAGTCTACTATTACCTTAATCTCCTCAAATTTAATTTCTCAAAAATATTTTATGACCTTCTCTAGTCATTTTAAAACTCAGAATACTTGAGAACTTCTACCCACCTTTGGTTACACTACTCCTCAAAAACGGTCACTAAAATCTTATAACCTTCTAACTAGTTGCTAACGATTCTACCAACAGATATCTTGGGCGTATGTCATCTATAATCCCTCATATCTATAAACAACCAAATATTCAATAGTCAAGCAATATTATACAATAACTTAGGAATCTCTGATGAATTCTAGACAGCACGATCATTCGTCACCCCAAAATAGGAAGGGACGAGAATCAATGGTACGGGAGGGCAAGGAAGAATAATCGAGAACGAATATGTGATTTCAAAGGCGGTAGAGAATTTTCTAAAAGAATTTTCAAGGCAGAGTGGATTAAGAATTCTAAGGTTTAGTCAAATTTGCAGGCTCGTATCAGTACAGTTACGTAACCGATACGATATGCTCTGACCTGCATGGGCCACCAAAAAAATTTGTCACGACCCGCACCCACTTTTCGGACGCGAGAGCGTGAGCAAGCCAGCTACGCATCGAGCAGACTCCATCCCGACTCGAATACATAAACGCTGTCACGGCTATGGCAATGGGCCTAATCAGGGTGAAGTAAATCTCTATCTCAATCCACAATGAGTATATAAACATGAATGGATGCTATAGGTCGTGGTCTGCAGCCCACTAGTATATATGTCCGATAAGACTCCAAGAGTATAACAAGAGTCTCTAAACTGAATCAATGAACAGGATCACTCATGATAAGGAATGTAGAGCACGAAAGGATAACAAACGTAATAGTGATACCTTAAAACCACAAGAATCACAAATCCTCCGCCATCCAGAACTACTAGCTAACTCCATGCAATCGCTAAACCTGAAGAGATCATCAGGTCCTCAGAGGATATAGCAAGATACATAATATACATGCCTATCTAACAGTTTTATCATGCACAAGAAAAATAAACAAGAAAACCGAAACACGACAAATGACTACGAACACGAACACATGAACACTAGAACAACTATGCGTAAATGAACTGCCGAGCGAACAATGAACACGAGATCAATGGAAGAACCAAACCCTCATTCCGAGTGTGGACTCACGGGTTTGAACTAAACACTAACCCTCGTCCCGAGTGTGGACTCTCTGGTTTGTACTAACCCTCGTCCCGAGTGTGGACTCTCTGGTTAGTTCACGGCAAGGCACCCTCGTCCCGAGTGTGGACTCTCTGGTGCAAGTATAACATCCTCATCCCGAGTGTGGACTCTCTGATGTAAACATCCTCGTCCCGAGTGTGGACTCTCTGGTGCAAGTCAAGTCAAGTCAACACCCTCGTCCCGAGTGTGGACTCTCTGGTACAATAATCGACATCTTCGTCCCGAGTGTGGACTTACGGATGTAAACAGATCAAGAAAAATACCCTCATCCTGAGTGTAGACTCTCTAGTGTCAAAGAAACAATATCAAGGATTTAGCAGTTCAATTACACGTACTCGTTCTATGACACGACTCAAGCAAGGTACAGACGAGAAACTTCAAGTATGAACCACAAGACCAAACATGAACATGGCTATATGCAATGAAAACAACTCAAAATAATATAATACGAAAAGCACATGTCCATAAACAGTCAAAACTGGAAAATAAAATACAATGCATGTAAACAAAAACTGTATAGGAAGGCAAGGTATACTTGCATGTGGTCCTTGCACAAACCGTAGTCACAAGTCGAGGATGAGGGGATGCCGATCTAGGAGCTGTCAACCTATAACACATATCGCACCATGAACCGTGCCCGAAAACTATAAATCAATTCTAATGTTCTAGTTCTAAATTCATGGAATAGTGGCTAGTTGGGTTACTAATCTAATAATAATTAATTCTAGAATAATTTACCTAAAAACCTAATTTAACCTAATAATAATCTGAATATAATCTAAACATGCAAGTTTGGCCATCAAAAGTCATGTTTCCAATTTTGGAAACCATGGCACGCAAATCGAGGCGTACCGTTAACTATTTAGTCAAATGCTGTGAACTTTAGATTTTGAAAGTGCACCTTGGTAAATTTCAGCGCCACGAGTACGCTGGAATCAATCGTGCCACAAAATCATGCTTTGGTCAAAGATATCGCCGTTATGGCAAATCGTGACCAAAACGGTGATCAACCGATCAATTCTGAGTTCAACAGAATAAATGAAATAATAAATGAAAGAAATAATTTCTGGAAAAATTTATGTCGTAGAGATCTGTGTTAGCTTTCCGAAACTTCAAACGGTTCGTGATTTCGATTTATGGTTCTCCCGGAATCTCGAAAACACCTAAACGTGTCAAGTTTTGGACAACCGACACTCTACGAATTTTCCAGAAATTTAGGAATAATATCTATGAAAATAAATTACATATTCAGAAATTTTACCTCAATACGAATCCAACAAAAAAAATGGCGCGCGAAAAATCACGTCGGAGTTGGCGGCAATCGCTTCGGGAAGTCGGAAACCCTAGATGAGTTCTCCCACAAAAACCTGCTAAAATTTCTAGGTTTTAACGAATATAATAATATATATATATATATATGAGAGAGAGTAGGTGGGCTGCTGGGCGCCGACAGATGGGCCCAGTGCTGACTGTGCAAATGACTGTGTAATTAGTTAATTTAAATGCAGAAATCGTTAAAACTCATTTTAACTCCAAATAACTCCAAATAAATATCAGAAAAATTTAGAAAATTGTAGAAAATTATAAAAAATACATTTAAACCTTCTAGAATATAAATAAAAATGTTTTACCTCATATTAGTCCTAAATGGCCTCATAATAAATATTGGAAGCCTTTAAAAATATATAAACTTTAATGAATAAATACTTAAATATTGCCAAAAATTATGAAAAAAATTAGAAAATATAAAATAGCATAATGAACCGTAGAAAAAAATTTGGGATGAATATATGCTAATAGGCTTGCACAGTAAATTCTAGAAGTCTTAGAAAATAGGTTTTTCTTACATTTAATTATCTAAAAATCTCAGAAAAATTGTAGAAAAATATAAAAAATATTTTAACCTAATAGAGCCTAAAGAAAAATACTGGGTCTCAAAATAGTCACAAATGGCCTCAAAATAAATTATGAAAGTCATTCATAAATATAAATCTTCACAGAATAAATATTTAAAAATAAAAAATGTCTAAAAATCATAATAAAATATAAATAGCTATAGAATGCATATAGACCCTATCTAGAGATCATGTGACCACAAGATGGTCATAACTCATAACTGTGGGCTTAGTCACAACTCCAATGATCATAGAAAAATTAAATATAAACTAATCAAATAAAAAATAAAATATATCACAAAATTTCGGGAAGAGGAGTTACAAATCTACCCACCTTAAAAATAATTTCGTCCTCGAAATTCTAATTCATAACTATTCCTTAAAATCAAAGTCTACTATTACCTTAATCTTCTCAAATTTAATTTCTCAAAAATATTTTATGACCTTCTCTAGTCATTTTATAACTCCGAATACTTGAGAACTTCTACCCACCTTTAGTCACACTACTCCTCAAAAACGGTCACTAAAATCTTATAACCTTCTAACTAGTTGCTAACGATTCTACCAAGAGATATCTAGGGCTATGTCATCTATAATCCCTCATATCTATAAACAACCAAATATTCAATAGTCAAGCAATATTATATAATAACTTAGGAATCTCTGATGAATTCTAGACAGCACGATCATTCGTCACCCCAAAATAGGAAGGGACGAGAATCAATGGTACGGGAGGGAAGGGAATAATCGAGAACGAATACGAGATTTCAAAGGCGGTAGAGAAATTTCTAAGAGAATTTTTAAGGCAGAGTGGATCAAGAATTCTAAGGTTTAGTCA
>JANAVB010035616.1:1542605-1675105 GCA_029216955.1 Iris pallida
GCCAACTTTATGCATATCAAGGTCCAAACAGGGAAAATTGATGGTCCCCCAAACAAACACACAGGAGGCGCACCTTCCTGACATGCGCACCTATCTCAACAGGCGCAAATTAGAGCCAACTTCATCAAGCCACAGGGTGCGCTAAGTGCAGTCTGCGCCAGCTACTGATCTGTACAAAGTGAAGACTTCTAAAGTCAAGGACCCCCTCACCTATGCCAATCAGCTCAGCACTTCCTTGTACACCCAAGGGACCGGACATCTCAAGAATAGGAACCATGTTTCTAATGTAATCAATGAATATGTACCCTCTTCTTCTCCTTATCCTGTTAAGTTAACCGATCTCCACGAGATTCTTGTACAAAAGCAAAAGATCGCAGGTCTGTCTCATGTATCTGCTGTAACTCCACCTTTGGAGCATCATTGTAATCATGAGATAGTGATTAAGTGTTACTGCTAGGCAGCAAAATGGTCTGTTTTTGACCATTTGAACTATCCTCAATCTCCTAAACTGATTATAGCAGTAGATAGAGATTTATCTCCCGTAACAACTACATGCAAGGAACTCAGATTTGCTTCCCATAAAGCTCAAGCACAATGCTGCTATAAATTAGCTAGGAAAATTGTCTTCGACCATATGAAATATAATCGTTCTTCTGACGTACAAAGTCACCCTCCAAAAGTGACTCTAGTTGATGAAGACGAGTTGCTATTTGCTTTGGTCAACATGACATCTCGCAGTACTGGGGGTGGAAAGCGTCCGAGATAAAATACATCATGCAACCCCAGTCAACAATACTTGGATCGGATCTGCGACTCCGGCGAAGGAGTCTACAAGCATACCAGATCAAGAAGCCAAGAAACAATTGGTCAAAGGAATCTTCCTTCCAACCGAGAAACAATCGATCAAAGGAATCTTCCTGACTCTGACCAAGATTCCCTTAGTCAAAGGGATCTTCCTATCCCTTATCCTGGGGGTAGTTCCTTGTATGACTTTGATGCCAACAGTAAAAGCTCCGAACGGACCATCTTTTCTACAAGCTCTTCTTCAATGGCCAGAGATGTGACTGCCTATGTCATTAATGAAGAACAAGATGCATCCAGCTCCAGCAGTCAGGAGCAAAGAATCGCCTCTTTAGAAGCTATCTTGAAAAATATGGCTGAAATGATGGCGAGCATGCATGCCCTAATAATGGTACAACATACCGTTTCACCGGTTACGAATCTAATTCCAACCCAAGAACAAGTAGCGGCATCTGCTCCTACTAATACCGGTCAGGAGGTACAATCTCCTCACAATGCTACGGTGCCAACTCCAACTCTTTCTGGTGCTGGAGGTGGTGCTTATCATGCAGTCCCTCCTCCTAACACACCAAATCAGTCCACTGCTCCACAAGCATCGGGAGATGCTAATGAGGCTGTAAAGCTTTTGCGTACTCAGTTTGAAGCCTTCAAATAGAAGGATTGCCTATAAAGGCTTGGGATCAAACAACCTTATCCCATAGAGTGGAAGGAAGTTCCGTTTCCACCCAAATACAAGCCTCCTACCATTATGCTGTTTGACGACGGTGCATCCCTAAGCCAGTACCTCAATCATTTTGATGTAATGACTAATCAACTTCAGCCGAACGATGCTCTACTCATAAGAGTATTCGTCAGATGCTTAGCTGGTACGGCTTACGACTAGTATTGTAGTTTGCCAGACGGTTGTATAACCTCCTTTGTTGGGTTCAAAAAAATATTCTTGGAACAATTTTATGAGGAAACAAATAACATGACTATGTCAGCCCTCATCAAAATTAAATAACGGCCCAATAAAACTGCTGAACGTTTTATTGAACGCTTCCGTCGTGAGGCACTCAAAATGCCTCTGGGAACTCCAGATGCTCTGACTATAGACACATGCAAATCGAATTTGCTGCCTATAGTCAGTATGTGGACTGGATCCACGCAATTCCAGGCTGCCCTTCCTTTATAGTGAATGCCAGAGTAGCCGAAGAAAGTGCTGACAAGTTCAAGCAATTAGATCTAGATGCCTAATCTCGACAGAGATGAACATTCTGCATCCAACAGTGATGGCCGTCAGAAAAACTACAAGGGCAAGAAAGCCTTGGCCATCAATGTCAAGGGCAAAGAAACTCTAGCCGTCAACATAGGTCAATCAACACCTAACACGGCGGCACCACCATAGAGGGCACCGTGTCCGAAAGCGGAATACGCCTTCGACGAAGACGATGTTATGAGTATCTTCGATTGCTTGATCAAGAGCAATAAACTTCAGCTGCCCAACGCAAAGCAGCCAGAGGCAGTAGGTAAGACTGATCATCCTAAATACTGTGTGTATCGCAGGTTCATTGGACACCCGACCAGAGCATGCTATATACTCAAAGGGAAGATCCAAAAGATAATTAAAGCCGGCGCAATCACTTTTCAATAGGACGAGAAGACTATGACTGCCAACGTCATCTCTTTACAGTTTGGTAACTTTTTTGCTCAACTTGTGCACGATGGAGTCGTTCCTATCCCGAAAGCTACTATGAAGATTGTCAATCTCCCGCCTGCACGAAGTGATGGTCTTGTTCCTCTGTCAACTGATAAAAGGAAAATTATGTGGATCCATCCTGATTTGGTGGCTGATTTTAAAACACCCACCTCGTCTACAAAATCAAGAAGGCAATCAAATACAAGTCATGTCAAATGACCTCACTGGGTGATCATCATCCTCCACCTTTAACTACTACCTTTATCCCGACAGCGAGTTCATCTTCCTATTCTGAGACGATAATACTAAAGCCGGAGGACAGTTCCCAACCAGCATTCCATCTATATAGTCAACAATCTCGGAAACTAATGATGAAGATGGGATATGACCTACAGAAAGCTCCTTACTTGAACCATGGAAGATGATCTCATGTACCTCTTTCCCTACGCCTTCAACACAATCAGTCTCATGTTAGCTTGAGGTTCTGGACAAACTTTTCATCTTGCCAAAGGAAGCTTTTCAAAGGCGAGATTCGAAAAAAGAACTGCAACATGGTATCATTTGTACCGGTACCAGAAGAAGCCTTGACTGGTACCAGGTCTGGAAGACTCTATCTGAGAAAATATCTAGAAGGTCAAAAGATCCCTACTCCAGCTCCAGATACCCCTCCAGCATCTTCTCCTCCTGTTGTCAATGTTCTATCAGCTTCATCACCTCCAGTGGAACTAACTCCTCCTAAATTGACGACGACCGACAAAGGAAAACAGCCAGTTTGCTTCGATAAGATATTGAATAAAACTCTACCTCTTGGACTTGAGAAGCCATACAATTTTGACATATTAGCTCAGTTAGCCAATACTCCAGCAAGGTTATAAATTTTTGAGCTCCTTTGTCTTTCGAAATGTCACTACCACATTTCTAGTTTGAGGGTATTTTTGTCATTTTTGTCATTTTTGAATTATTGAATTTAATATATATTATTTGGAATTTAAAATGATTATTTAGAATGGTGTGATTTAAATATTATTTAATTGATAGCCATGTGGTTTAGATTAGCCCTAACCTAGTTTGGACCTAACCTAGATTAGTCATAGCTAGTCTAGTTAGCCATGGTGAGTATTAGTTAGTATTGGTTAGTGGGATTTAAGTCATGATTAGTTAGGATGAATGAGTTGCAACTTGACTAGAAGGGAACCCTAGATTCTAGGCCATTGAATAGGCTTGATGGATTGATAGCCATTAGATTCACCCCAAAAACCCTAACCCTAACTTGGTGGCCGGCCTAGAGATCCCCCCATGTCTATAAAGTCCCTCTCAAAATATTTGTGCCTCTTTTCATCCATTCCTTCATTTTCTAAGAACAAGGTTTGCCTTCATTTAAAACTCTTCCTAAATTAATCAATAGTGGTCCTTTTTATTGTAATTTCTTCCATGGTGTTCTAAATGATGTTTCCCTACTGTTGGTAGAGTCCATTCTCAGGTTTGAGCCAATTTGGAGCCATTGGCTAGCTAGTGGAGATCTCCTTTTGAAGGTTTTTATTATGGAGGAACACACCTAGGTAAATCCCATTTCCCCTATGAAATTTTGGTTTCTTTGCATGAACACCAAGCCCTAGGTGTCCTCATACTGTAGGGATAGGTTTTGCACCCTCTCGTGTCCAATACGTGTCCGTATCGGACACGGATCAGTGGACAGTCGCAAGTGTTCGACGAAATGCCACAATGGGCATTTCGATCGAGTTTTCGAAATGTAATTGAATAGAAAATTGTGTTTTTGTGTCACCTAGGAGGTTCTTAGTGTCTGATCGTGTCTCGTGTCATTTTGGTGTCGCTTGGGACCCTTGGACACGGCCGTGCGCGCGTATACAGTAATGCCCTGCTGCTCGGGGCCTCGTGCTCAGTGCACAGGGCACGTGGACACGTGTGCTTAGACATGAAGGGAGGGGCGGTGTCTGACATGACACCCCTGAAGTCTCGTGTCCTATGGAGCTGTGTCGGATGAGGAATCTGGCCTACACTGGACACGGGGTGCAGCCACTGTACAGTTCAATGTACACTGGTTTGAGGAATGTTTGGACACTTCTGTGTCCTGATTTTGGACACCATATTGATTGTGTGACACGTGCCTATATGGTATATAAATTACCTACCTAATTTCATTAATTAATTGTTAATTGAATGTAGGAATGGGAAATCCCCCTATTTTTTTGATACTGTTAAGTGTCAGTGAACTAAATCATTGTTCCTTATTTTTCTTCATTATTTTTCATGTTAATGCCATATGTTAGTTATGTTTTAAATTATGTGAACACTAGACATCATGCTAGGATTCAATTCTTAGTTTTTGGTTGATTAACATAATCGAATTCACATGGAGTGGTTGAATCATGAATTGGCTTTTCCCTATTAATGTTTCTTATTTTTAAACCTGAATTATTCTTTTAAATTCTTGAATCTGAGATCATGCCAATTGAGTTGTGTGAAACACTGAAATTCGATTGTGGTTTGAGTTAAACTGATGTGATTCCTGCACACAGACACAAGGATTAGCCTGGGTAAACCTGGGAATCGATTCCTAAGTCACTGAGTTCATTCTCAGTTCTTGTACAGTTTTGAGTTTATTTGGTCGAAACCTGAGAACACCTTGAATAAAATTTTCCTGAGTTTTAATTCATTTTTCTGAGTTGATGGCATCTTGTTTGATTCTCTAATGGTTGTTTAGTTCACTGTTATGCATTAGACTATAGGATATGAGAGTAGTTGGTGTTGGCAGTAGGTTGTGGGAGTCGATTTTGCGTGACTGAAACTGTCAATTGTTTTGGTTTACAATTGCTCTTAACTGTAAGCTGATTAATTCTTGAGAATGAATGGCAAGCCACATTGAACTAGTTCTATAAACCTGAGCACACTGAGACACACAGGGATTTGGATACACACATTCTTTCCTGTACATTTGGTTTTCTGTACACTGTTTTCCTGTCCTTGGGTTTCCTGGGTCTTGTTCCAGCTTGCTAACACTCACACACCTATCTAAATCATGTAAACACACACTCACAATCTCACATGTTCACACATGCTCATAGTCCTCACATCCTGAACACCTAAAACACTGTCACCTAGGTTCTTCTATACACACACATTAATCCATGTCAACAGTTCACATTATACCCCTTGTTTACATTTTCCTGCACACACAGGTTTTGAAGAACACTTACACACACATTAATATTCCTGTTATTGATTTCAGCACACACCCATACCCCTATACATTCCTGTACACAGGACACCCTCACTTTCCTGTCACACACCCAAACCCACATTGCTATGTACACTCATTCTCTCACACACATACACCACTCACATTGCCATAAGATGTCATCCCCCTCTCTATGTATATATAATACATATAGCTAATGTGTGTATGTATGTCTATAGGTATATATATCTAAATGTCTAATCTAATGTGAATGTGTAAATGATAGTGTAGGGTATAATAGAAATTTCAATGTGTAATGTAAAGCTATGTGTGATATACATATTGTAGATATATATATATATATATATATATATATATATATATATATATATATATATATATATATATATATATATATATACATATACGTGAATATTGTGATATATATATATATGGTATATGGGTTATGGTTTGTACTAGCATATGGCCTAGTGTATAGCTATTTGCCTAGAGGATAGGGCCTATGGCCTATAACCTAGATGACATAGCCTAGGGTTGACCAACCTAGACTAGTTTGACCTAGTTTAAACCTGTTTGACCTTGGTTGACCTAACTGGACTAGAGTTGACCTAGTTTGACTGCTAGAGTTGACCAAAAGTTGACTTTAGTCTAGATTGACCCCAAACATCATGTAGATGCATTGTAGTAGTTTATTTCATTATTTTAGATTGTTGTGACTTGTGCTGTTCTGATTAGGAGCCAGACACCACTCCTCAGGCAGTAGTTTCTTTCTGACATTCAGGATATCAGGCGAGTACATTCTCTGACCGTTTCATACTTGCTAGGAGTATTTTCTCGCTCTAGATTAACTTACTTGATGCTGACACGATAGAAACACGGATTAGTACTATATGGATCTTTTCATGCGATGTTATCCCCCTCGGGAGCATCAGATACATCATGTCATGTGCGTTTCACTTTCGTCATGTACTCTTGTGCTTTCACCTTACATATGCACTCTCGTGATTCATGTACCCTCATGATCACGGAGCCCCCATATTTATATTCATGTGCACCCATTTATGGGCCCCCATGTGAATATCATGTACAATAACATAACTTGAACGGATCCTTGTGTATTGATTGGGGTACGGGAGAGTATAAATAGTCATGTGGACAATTTCCAAAGTAGTGTAGCTATGTACGACCTCTCATGTTTATTATCAAGTCGTTCACATGTCTAGCTTGTACTCTAAATCACTAGTTCACTATAGCTCTTTACTTATAGTAGATATTTCATTACAGTCTTCTTTTTACTCATGTATACTCTTCAGCGTTTCATGTATTTTACTCTATTGCCTGTATTTTATTCCTGTCATTATATGAACTACGTGAGATGTACTGTGCTCGCTCCTGTCCTGACTGGACCTGTTGAAATATTACAGAGGATGAGGATGAGGCGTGCTTCCCTACCTATTATGGGACTATCCTAGATGACAGCTGTGACTTGGACCAGCAGCCGGATCCTATAGCAGTGGACGACACTCCTCTAGAATAGGATTTTTTATGTTTATTTCTGGATGACTGTATTATGATATTTTGGGATTCTGTGGATTTGACACTTAGACTCTCTGGTTGAACTTATGTGGATCTTTCATTTCAGTATTTATCTATCTATCTTTCTATCTTATCATTCTGCCTTAGATGTGATTGAGACTGTATATTGCTATGTCACCTCCATTCGGAGTGTATATACTGTACAGGTACCCTTATATTGTTAGATGATTGACCTAGGACAGCGTTCTACCGCCGACACTGCAGCGTAGGCTGGACGTACCCACGTCTCGTGCCCTTACTCTAGGGTGCGGGTCGTGACACGTTTTTAGTGGTGACCCATGCAGGTCGAGTTTATGTAGTAGTATTCGAACTAGAGTATCATTACAGCCTGTAGTAGGATTAGGATATTTTAAAGGTACTCAATCACATTAGAAAAAACTCTTAATCAGATTCTTGTAACCTAAAAATTGCTGCACTATTGTCTTTCCTTGAAAATAAACCGTCCTCCCTTGATGTTATCGCTTCATTCTCAGTGATTGTCCTCTCGTTTGATCTGTCTCCAGGATAGTGATGGAGGCGCGATCTTATCTCGATCGGGAAGACACCACTGAGGGGTCTACCACTCCTCGTCCTGATCAGCAGGGGCCCGAGACTGCAGCTCCTGTTATGCCATCTCAGGCTGGGATATCTGCAGCTTATGGGAGTACACCTCTTCCTACTCCGAGACTTTCCCCAGTCATCCCGAACGTTCTTCAGCAGCAGTCGCCATCAGGATCAGAGGATGTGGCGCGGTTGTTCTCCGTCTTCCAGCAGATAGTGGAAACTCAGCAACAACAGTTGTTCAAGAGGGGACATAACATTCATGGAGTTAGCAGCAGTGGAGGTCAGGCTAAGAGGCCTCACTTACAAATTCAGCACCAGTATCAGCAAAGGCCTGTTCAGCAGCAGTTCCAGGGTCAGGGCTATCAGCAGGGACAGCAGCAGTCCAGACAGTATCAGGCACCCAGACAGCAGACAGTCAGTTGTCCCTACTGTAAGAAGCCAGGGCATGAATGGGGTGAGTGCAGGAAGAGGCTGGGCAAGTGCCTATTTTGTGGAGCAGCGGACCACCAGCTGAGGGAATGTCCCAGAAGCCAGACAACAATAACTCAGGTAGCAGCAGGAGCTAGGGCTCCGACAGAGCAGCCGAGGGGACCACCGTTACAGATGCAGTAGACCCCTAGACAGCAGCATGTTACCAGTTGTCATTACTGTAGGAAACCAGGGCACGACTGGAGCGAATGTCGGAAGAGGCTGGGCAGATGTTTACTTTGCGGAGGATCCGATCATCGGCTGAGAGAGTATCCTGGGTCATCTGGACGGATAGAGCAGAGAGCAGGAGCTAGGGCTCCGGTGGGCCAGCAGAAGGGATTACCCTTACCGACTCAGCAGCAAAGGTACATACAGCATCAGCAGCAGGCCAGGGGAGGCCAGCAGGGGCGAGCTTTCGCCAGGACAGTCGAGGATGCTCAGGCCATTGGAGATCTAGTTTCAGGTTTCGTTCTTTTGATTCCAATTCTGCAGTTGCCTCTTATAACTGCCTTAAAAATTCGATTCCCTGTGTTCCTTGTTGATTGATTAATTTTGTCCTATTGTTCTTGTGTTACGTTTGATTTTCTTTTGAGATGAATCATATGGGCTAGGTCACCTCAGTTATGGGATCTAGAATCTTCAATAGTTGTGTTAGCTGGCATAGTGAGGACATATAGTCAGATTTAGGACGTATTTCTCGGGTGTGAGAATTTAAGGTTTTCGCTGCCAAGCATGCGGCAATGCAAAAATTTTAAATACCATGATTCTAGAGGTATGTACCTTAGTCAAGGACTCTGTGATTATCGTAGCCCTGCTCACTAGCATGACGAAGAATCTGAGTAACATGATTTTGGACAGACGCATATGATTATCAGATTTTATCTTGAGAAGGTTTTAACCTATCATCTCTATCATACCCTTCTATTGATATAAAATTAAATTCCATCAATAACTTAGGAGTAGGAATATTTTAGTTTGTAGAACTTATTCATAGGTAGATCTTCATAGTGTATTGATATGACGACTTATAGGGTGTCTGTACCCTAGAGATGGTAGTTAGCATTGGTATTAGAATAATAACCCATTGTAGATGATTCCCCTGACCAGCCAAATTCTATATAGGATATTAGTATGTCTTACAGCATTGATTATAGGGATACATGTGATAAGAAATTTGGATTAAGGGGGTTCTGCATATATTATATAGATTAGGCATATGAGATGGTTAGTCTATATGTATGCATAGATGATGCATTTAGAATAGTGTGGGTTTTATGGGGATATATGAGGTATTTAGAGTATATGTTATGGTTAAGGGTTAGAAGTTATGAGTCTAGTTTAATGTAGGGTATGCATGGGTATGTTGAACTTAGGATTTAGTTGGCCTTGATATTTTTAACACTATAGACTATTAGGTCTGAACCCTAGATTAGCCATTGACCCAATAGTCCAAGTTGACTTAGTTGACCAGTTTTGACCAAGTACTTGGATGTTGACAAATTGACTAGTTGTTGACCGGTAGTTGACCATTGACTATGTTGACTCAGTTGATTAGAGATAGGATTAGAAATAGGTTGTTTGTTTTGTTTGTTTGATCATGTTTGATTATTTAGTAACATGAGACCTTATTTGTGTTTAGGTCGGAGATATGGTTTTTCTACGGATATCTCCGACTCGTGGTACTATACGTTTTGGTGGAGGTGGGAAGCTTAGCCGCGCTTCATCGGACCTTTCGTGATCAGCGGGAGAGTCGGTGACGTGGCATACAGGCTAGACTTGCCACCTGCACTAGTGGGTGTCCACAACGTATTCCATGTATCACAGTTAAGACGGTACGTGGCTGACCCTAGCCATGTGCTTGATCATTCAGAGATTGAGGTAGGGCCTACTCTCAGTTATCCAGAGCAGCCAGTGGAGATTCTGGATCGCCGAGAGAAGGAGATGAGAAACCAGGTGATACCCTTAGTTCGCGTTGCATGGAGGCATCATTCTCCAGGAGAATTCCTGGGAGCGGGAGGATGAGATGCGCGAGCGATACCCTTATCTTTTTGGACCGTGAGGTATGATTGTCTATCCTTCTCATTGTTAGTTTCGTCTTTCAATTTCGAGGACAAAATGTTTTTAAGGAGGGTAGATTTGTCACTACCATATTTCTAGTTTGAGGATATTTTTGTCATTTTTGAATTATTGAATTTAATATATATTATTTGGAATTTAAAATGATTATTTAGAATGGTATGATTTAAATATTATTTAATTGATAGCCTTGTGGTTTAGATTAGCCCTAACCTAGTTTGGACCTAACCTAGATTAGCCATAGCTAGTCTAGTTAGCCATGGTGAGTATTAGTTAGTATTGGTTAGTGGGATTTAAGTCATGATTAGTTAGGATGAATGAGTTGCAACTTGACTAGAAGGGAACCCTAGATTCTAGGCCATTGAATAGGCTTGATGGATTGATAGCCATTAGATTCACCCCAAAAACCCTAATCCTAACTTGGTGGCCGGCCTAGGGATCGCCCCATGTCTATAAAGTCCCTCTCAAAATATTTGTGTCTCTTTTCATCCATTCCTTCATTTTCTAAGAACAAGGTTTGCCTTCATTTAAAACTCTTCCTAAATTAATCAATAGTGGTCCTTTTTTATTGTAATTTCTTCCATGGTGTTCTAAATGATGTTTCCCTACTGTTGGTAGAGTCCATTCTCAGGTTTGAGCCAATTTGGAGCCATTAGCTAGCTAGTGGAGATCTCCTTTTGAAGGTTTTTATTGTGGAGGAACACACCTAGGTAAATCCTATTTCCTTCATGAAATTTTGGTTTCTTTGCATGAACACCAAGCCCTAGGTGTCCTCTACTGTAGGGATAGGTTTTGCACCCTCTCGTGTCCTATACGTGTCCGTATCGGACACGGATCAGTGGACAGTCGCAAGTGTTCGACGAAATACCACAGTGGGCATTTCGATCGAGTTTTTGAAAAGTAATTGAATAGTAAATTGTGTTTTTGTGTCGCCTAGGAGGTTCTTAGTGTCTGACCGTGTCTCGTGTCATTTTGGTGTCGCTTGGGACCCTTGGACACGGCCACGCACGCGTATACAGTAATGCCCTGCTGCTCGGGGCCTCGTGCTCAGTGCACAGGGCACGTAGACACGTGTGCTTGGACACGAAGGGAGGCGCGATATCTGACATGACACCCCCGAAGTCTCGTGTCCTATGGAGCTGTGTCGGATGAGGAATCGGACCTACACTGGACACAGGGTGCAGCCACTGTACAGTTCAATGTACACTGGTTTGAGGAATGTTTGGACACTTCTATGTCCTAATTTTGGACACCATATTGATTGTGTGACACGTGCCTATATGGTATATTAATTACCTACCTAATTTCATCAATTAATTGTTAATTGAATGTAGGAATGGGAAATCCCCCCATTTTTCTGATACTGTTAAGTATCAGTGAACTAAATCATTGTTCCTTATTTTTCTTCGTTATTTTTCATGTTAATGCCATGTGTTAGTTATGTTTTAAATTGTGTGAACACTAGACATCATGCTAGGATTCAATTCTTAGTTTTTGGTTGATTAACATAATCGAATTCACATGGAGTGGTTGAATCATGAATTGGCTTTTCCCTATTAATGTTCCTTGGTTTTAAACCTGAATTGTTCTTTTAAATTCTTGAATCTGAGATCATGCCAATTGAGTTGTGTGAAACACTGAAATTCGATTGTGGTTTGAGTTAAACTGATGTGATTCCTGCACACAGACACAAAGATTAGCCTGGGTAAACCTGGGAATCGATTCCTAAGTCACTGAGTTCATTCTCAGTTCTTGTACAGTTTTGAGTTTATTTGGTCGAAACCTGAGAACACCTTGAATAACATTTTTCTGAGTTTTAATTCATTTTCCTGAGTTGATGGAATCTTGTTTGATTCTCTAATGGTTGTTTAGTTCACTGTTATGCATTAGACTATAGGATATGAGAGTAGTTGGTGTTGGCAGTAGGTTGTGGGAGTCGATTTTGCGTGACTGAAACTGTCAATTGTTTTGGTTTACAATTGCTCTTAACTGTAAGCTGATTAATTCCTGAGAATGAATGGCAAGCCACATTGAACTGGTTCTATAAACCTGAGCACACTGAGACACACAGGGATTTGGATACACACATGCTTTCCTGCACATTTGGTTTCCTGCACATTATTTTCCTGTCCTTGGGTTTCCTGGGACTTGTTCCAGCTTGCTAACACTCACACACATATCTAAATCATGTACACACACACTCACAATCTCACATGTTCACACATGCTCACTGTCCTCACATCCTGAACACCTAAAACACTGTCACCTAGGTTCTTCTACACACACACACATTAATCCTTGTCAACAGTTCATATTATACCCCCTGCTTACATTTTCCTGCACACACAGGTTTTGAAGAACACTCACACACACATTAATATTCCTGCTATTGATTTCAGCACACACCCACACCCCTATATATTCCTGTACACAGGACACCCTCACTTTCCTGTCACACACCCAAACCCACATTGCTATGTACACTCATTCCCTCACACACATACACCACTCACATTGCCATGAGATGTCATCCCCCTCTCTATGTATATATAATACATATAGCTAATGTGTGTATGTATGTCTATAGGTATATATATCTAAATGTCTAATCTAATGTGAATGTGTAAATGATAGTATAGGGTGTAATAGAAATTTCAATGTGTAATGTAAAGCTATGTGTGATATACATATTGCTATATGTGTGTGTGTGTATATATATATATATATATATATATATATATATATATATATATATATATATATATATATATATGGTATATGGGTTATGGTTTGTACTAGCATATGGCCTAGTGTATAGCTATTTGCCTAGAGGATAGGGCCTATGGCCTATAACCTGGATGACATAGCCTAGGGTTGACCAACCTAGACTAGTTTGACCTAGTTTAAACCTGTTTGACCTTGGTTGACCTAACAGGACTGGAGTTGACCTAGTTTGACTGCTAGAGTTGACCAAAAGTTGACTTTAGCCTAGATTGACCGTAAACATCATGTAGATGCATTGTAGCAGTTTATTTCATTATTTTAGATATATTGTGACTTGTGTTGTTCTGATTAGGAGCCAGACACCACTCCTCAGGCAGTAGTTTCTTCCGAACATTCAGGATATCAGGTGAGTACATTCTCTGACCGTTTCATACTTGTTAGGAGTATTTTCTCGCTCTAGATTATCTTACTTGATGTTGACACGATGGAAACACGGATTAGTACTATATGGATCTTTTCATGCGATGTTATCCCCCTCGGGAGCATCAGATACATCATGTCATGTGCGTTTCACTTTCATCATGTACTCTTGTGCTTTTACCTTACATGTGCACTCTCGTGATTCATGTACCCTTATGATCACGGAGCCCACATGTTTATATTCATGTGCACCCATTTATGGGCTCCTATGTGAATATCATGTACAATAACATAACTTGAACAGATCCTTGTGTATTGATTGGGGTACGGGGAAGTATAAATAGTCATGTAGACAATTTCCAAAGTAGTGTAGCCATGTACGACCTCTCATGTTTATTATCAAGCCGTTCACATGTCTAGCTTTTACTCTAAATCACTAGTTCACTATAGCTCTTTACTTATAGTAGATATTTCGTTACAGTCTTCTTTTTACTCATGTATACTCTTCAGCGTTTCATGTATTTTACTCTATTGCCTGTATTTTATTCCTGTCATTATATGAACTGCGTAAGATGTACTATGCTCGCTCCTGTCCTGACTGGACCTGTTGAAATATTAAAGAGGATGAGGATGAGACGTGCTGCCCTACCTATTATGGGACTACCCTAGATGACAGCTGTGACTTGGACCAGCAGCCGGATCCTATAGCAGTGGACGACACTCCTCTAGAATAGGATTTTCTTATGTTTATTTCTAGGTGACTATATTATGATATTTTAGGATTCTGTGGATTTGTGATATCCTTAGACACTTAGACTCTCTGGTTGTACTTATGTGGATCTTTCATTTTAGCATTTATCTATCTATCTTTCTATCTTATCATTCTGCCTTAGATGTGATTGAGACTGTATATTGCTATGTTACCTCCATTCGGACTGTATATACTGTACAGGTACACTTATATTGTTAGATGATTGACCTAGGACAACGTTCTATCGCCGACACTGCGGCATAGGCTGGACGTACCCACGTCTTGTGCCCTTACTCTAGGGTGCGGGTCGTGACACGAGGGAAACTCGGAAAACATTAAGCAAAGCTCTGTTATAAGCAGACACTTGCTTAACACTTCTCAAGAAACCCGATGAGGAACCTGTAGCATGTTTTCAATGTCATAGTGTCACGACCCGCACCCGCTTTTCGGACGCGAGAGCGTGAGCAAGCCAGCTACGCATCGAGCAGACTCCAGCCCGACTCGAATACATAAATGCTGTCACGGCTATGGCAATGGGCCTAATCAGGGTGAAGTAAATCTCTGTCTCAATCCACAATGAGTATATAAACATGAATGGACACTATGGGTCGTGGTCTACAGCCCACTAGCATATATGTCCGATAAGACTCCAAGAGTATAACAAGAGTCTCTAAACTGAATCAATGAACAGGATCACTCATGATAAGGAATGTAGAGCACGAAAGGATAACAAACGTAATAGTGATACCTGAAAACCATAAGAATCACAAATCCTCCGCCATCCAGAACTACTAGCTAACTCCATGCAATCGCTAAACCTGAAGAGATCATTAGGTCCTCAGAGGACATAGCAAGATACATAATATACATGCCTATCTAACAGTTTTATCATGCGCAAGAAAAATAAACAAGAAAACGTAAACACGACAAATGATTACGAACACGAACGCGAACACATGAACACTAGAACAACTACGTATAAATGAACTGCCGAGTGAACAATGAACACGAGATCAATGGAAGAACCAAACCCTCATCCCGAGTGTGGACTCACGGGTTTGAAGTAAACACTAACCCTCGTTCCGAGTGTGGACTCTCTGGTTAGTACTAACCCTCGTCCCGAGTGTGGACTCTCTGGTTAGTTCACGGCAAGGCACCCTCGTCCCGAGTGTGGACTCTCTGGTGCAAGTATAACATCCTCGTCCCGAGTGTGGACTCTCTGATGTAAACACCCTCGTCCCGAGTATGGACTCTCTGGTGCAAATTAAGTCAAGTCAACAACCCCGTCCCGTGTGTGGACTCTCTGGTGCAAATAATCGACATCCTCGTCCCGAGTGTGGACTCACGGATGTAAACAGATCAAGAAAAACACCCTCGTCCCGAGTGTGGACTCTCTGGTGTCAAAGAAACAATATCAAGGATTTAGCAGTTCAATTACACGTACTCGTTCTATGACACGACTCAAGCAAGGTACTAACGAGAAACTCCAAGTATGAACCACAAGACCAAACATGAACACGGCTACATGCAATGAAAACAACTCAAAATAATATAATACGAAAAGCACATGTCCATAAACAGTCAAAACTGGAAAATAAAATACAATACATGTAAACAAAACTTTAGAGGAAGGCAAGGTATACTTGCCTGTGGTCCTTGCACAAACCATAGTCACAAGTCGAGGATGAGGGGATGCCGATCTAGGAGCTGTCAACCTATAACACATATCGCACCATGAACCGTGCACGAAAACTATAAATCAATTCTAATGTTCTAGTTCTAAATTCATAGAATAGTGGCTAGTTGGGTTACTAATCTAATAATAATTAATTCTGGAATAATTTACTTAAAAACCTAATTTAACCTAATAATAATCTGAATATAATCTAAACATGCAAGTTTGGCCATCAAAAGTCATGTTTCCAATTTTGGAAACCATGGCATGCAAATCGAGGCGTACCGTTAACTATTTAGTCAAACACTGTGAACTTTAGATTTTGAAAGTGCACCTTGGTAAATTTCAGTGCCACGAGTACGCTGGAATCAACCGTGCCACAAAATCACGCTTTGGTCAAAAGATATCGCCGTTATGGCTAATCGTGACCAAAACGGTAATCAACCGATCTATTCTGAGTTCAACAGAATAAATGAAATATTAAATGAATGAAATAATTTCTGGGAAAATTTTATTCGTAGAGATCTGTGTTAGCTTTCCGAAACTTCAAACAGTTCGTGATTTCGATTTCTGGTTCTCCCGGAATCTCGAAAACACCTAAACGTGTCAAGTTTTGGACAATCGACACTCTACGAATTTTCCAGAAATTTAGGAATAATATCTATGAAAATAAATTACATATTCAGAAATTTTACCTCAATACGAATCCAACAAAAAAAATGGCGCGCGAAAATTACGTCGGAGTTGGCAGCAATCGCTTCGGGAAGTCGGAAACCCTAGATGAGTTCTCCCACAAAAAGCTGCTAAAATTTCTAGGTTTTAACGAATATATATATATATATATATATATATATATATATATATATATATATATATATGAGAGAGAGAGTCGGTGGGCTGCTGGGCGCCGACAGATGGGCCCAGTGCTGACTGTACAGCTGACTGTGCAAATGACTGTGTAATTAGTTAATTTAAATGCAGAAATCGTTAAAAACTCATTTTAACTCCAAATAACTCCAAATAAATATCAGAAAAATCCAGAAAATTATAGAAAATACATTTAACCTTCTAGAATATAAATAAAAATGTTTTACCTCATATTAGTCCTAAATGGCATCATAATAAATATTGGAAGCCTTTAAAAATATATAAACTTTAATGAATAAATACTTAAATATTGCCAAAAATTATGAAAAAAAATTTAGAAAATATAAAATAGCATATTGAACCCTAGAAAAAATATTTAGGATCAATATATGCTAATAGACTTGCACAGTAAATTATAGAAGTCTTAAAAAATTAGTTTTTCTTATATTTAATTATCTAAAAATCTCAGAAAAATTGTAGAAAAATACAGAAAATATATTTAACCTAATAGTGCCTAAAGAAAAATACTGGGTCTCAAAATAGTCACAAATGGCCTCAAAATAAATTATGAAAGTCATTCATAAATATAAATCTTCACAGAATAAATATTTAAAAATATATAAAATGTCTAAAAATCATAATAAAATATAATATAGCTATAGAATGCATATAGACCCTATCTAGAGATCATGTGACCACTAAGATGGTCATAACTCACCTGTGGGCTTAGTCACAACTCCAATGATCATAGAAAAATTAAATATAAACTAATCAAATAAAAAATAAAATATATCACAAAATTTCGGGAAGAGGAGTTACAAATCTACCCACCTTAAAAATAATTTCGTCCTCGAAATTCTAATTCATAACTATTCCTTAAAAATCAAAGTCTACTATTACCTTAATCTCCTCAAATTTAATTTCTCAAAAATATTTTATGACCTTCTCTAGTCATTTTATAACTCAGAATACTTGAGAACTTCTAACCACCTTTGGTCACACTACTCCTCAAAAACGGTCACTAAAATCTTATAACCTTCTAACTAGTTGCTAACGATTCTACCAACAGATATCTTGGGCGTATGTCATCTATAATCCCTCATATCTATAAACAACCAAATATTCAATAGTCAAGCAATATTATACAATAACTTAGGAATCTCTGATGAATTCTAGACAGCACGATCATTCGTCACCCCAAAATAGGAAGGGACGAGAATCAATGGTACGGGAGGGTAAGGAAGAATAATCGAGAACGAATATGAGATTTCAAAGGCGGTAGAGAAATTTCTAAAAGAATTTTCAAGGCCGAGTGGATTAAGAATTCTAAGATTTAGTCAAATTTGCAGGCTCGTATCAGTACAGTTACGTAACCGATACGATATGCTCTGACCTGCATGGGCCACCAAAAGACTTGTCACGACCCGCACCCACTTTTCGGACGCAAGAGCGTGAGCAAGCCAGCTACGCATCGAGCAGACTCCATCCCGACTCGAATACATAAACGTTGTCACGGCTATGGCAATGGGCCTAATCAGGGTGAAGTAAATCTCTATCTCAATCCACAATGAGTATATAAACATGAATGGACGCTATAGGTCGTGGTCTGCAGCCCACTAGTATATATGTCCGATAAGACTCCAAGAGTATAACAAGAGTCTCTAAAATGAATCAATGAACAGGATCACTCATGATAAGGAATGTAGAGCACGAAAGGATAACAAACGTAATAGTGATACCTTAAAACCACAAGAATCACAAATCCTCCGCCATCCAGAACTACTAGCTAACTCCATGCAATCGCTAAACCTGAAGAGATCATCAGGTCCTCAGAGGATATAGCAAGATACATAATATACATGCCTATCTAACAGTTTTATCATGCACAAGAAAAATAAACAAGAAAACAGAAACACGACAAATGACTACGAACACGAACACATGAACACTAGAACAACTATGCGTAAATGAACTGCCGAGCTGAACAATGAACACGAGATCAATGGAAGAACCAAACCCTATTCCGAGTGTGGACTCACGGGTTTGAACTAAACACTAACCCTCGTCCCGAGTGTGGACTCTCTGGTTTGTACTAACCCTCGTCCCGAGTGTGGACTCTCTGGTTAGTTCACGGCAAGGCACCCTCGTCCCGAGTGTGGACTCTCTGGTGCAAGTATAACATCCTCATCCCGAGTGTGGACTCTCTGATGTAAACATCCTCGTCCCGAGTGTGGACTCTCTGGTGCAAGTCAAGTCAAGTCAACACCCTCGTCCCGAGTGTGGACTCTCTGGTACAATAATCGACATCTTCGTCCCGAGTGTGGACTTACGGATGTAAACAGATCAAGAAAAATACCCTCATCCTGAGTGTAGACTCTCTAGTGTCAAAGAAACAATATCAAGGATTTAGCAGTTCAATTACACGTACTCGTTCTATGACACGACTCAAGCAAGGTACAGACGAAGAAACTTCAAGTATGAACCACAAGACCAAACATGAACATGGCTATATGCAATGAAAACAACTCAAAATAATATAATACGAAAAGCACATGTCCATAAACAGTCAAAACTAGAAAATAAAATACAATGCATGTAAACAAAACTGTATAGGAAGGCAAGGTATACTTGCATGTGGTCCTTGCACAAACCGTAGTCACAAGTCGAGGATGAGGGGATGCCGATCTAGGAGCTGTCAACCTATAACACATATCGCACCATGAACCGTGCACGAAACCTATAAATCAATTCTAATGTTCTAGTTCTAAATTCATGGAATAGTGGCTAGTTGGGTTACTAATCTAATAATAATTAATTCTAGAATAATTTACCTAAAAACCTAATTTAACCTAATAATAATCTGAATATAATCTAAACATGCAAGTTTGGCCATCAAAAGTCATGTTTCCAATTTTGGAAACCATGGCACGCAAATCGAGGCGTACCGTTAACTATTTAGTCAAATGCTGTGAACTTTAGATTTTGAAAGTGCACCTTGGTAAATTTCAGCGCCACGAGTACGCTGGAATCAATCGTGCCACAAAATCACTGCTTTGGTCAAAAGATATCGCGGTTATGGCAAATCGTGACCAAAACGGTGATCAACCGATCAATTCTGAGTTCAACAGAATAAATGAAATACTAAATGAATGAAATAATTTTCTGGAAAAAATTTATGTCGTAGAGATCTGTGTTAGCTTTCCGAAACTTCAAACGGTTCGTGATTTCGATTTCTAGGTTCTCCCGGAATCTCGAAAACACCTAAACGTGTCAAGTTTTGGACAACCGACACTCTACGAATTTTCCAGAAATTTAGGAATAATATCTATGAAAATAAATTACATATTCAGAAATTTTACCTCAATACGAATCCAACAAAAAAATGGCGCGCGAAAATCACGTCGGAGTTGGCGGCAATCGCTTCGGGAAGTCGGAAACCCTAGATGAGTTCTCCCACAAAAACCTGCTGAAATTTCTAGGTTTTAACGAATATAATAATATATATATATATATGAGAGAGAGTAGGTGGGCTGCTGGGCGCCGACAGATAGGCCCAGTGCTGACTGTGCAAATGACTGTGTAATTAGTTAATTTAAATGCAGAAATCGTTAAAAACTCATTTTAACTCCAAATAACTCCAAATAAATATCAGAAAAATTTAGAAAATTGTAGAAAATTATAAAAAATACATTTAACCTTCTAGAATATAAATAAAAATGTTTTACCTCATATTAGTCCTAAATGGCCTCATAATAAATATTGGAAGCCTTTAAAAATATATAAACTTTAATGAATAAATACTTAAATATTGCCAAAAATTATGAAAAAAATTAGAAAATATAAAATAGCATAATGAACCGTAGAAAAAAATTTGGGATGAATATATGCTAATAGGCTTGCACAGTAAATTCTAGAAGTCTTAGAAAATAGGTTTTTCTTACATTTAATTATCTAAAAATCTCAGAAAAATTGTAGAAAAATATAAAAAATATATTTAACCTAATAGAGCCTAAAGAAAAATACTGGGTCTCAAAATAGTCACAAATGGCCTCAAAATAAATTATGAAAGTCATTCATAAATATAAATCTTCACAGAATAAATATTTAAAAATATATAAAAATGTCTAAAAATCATAATAAAATATAATATAGCTATAGAATGCATATAGACCCTATCTAGAGATCATGTGACCACAAGATGGTCATAACTCACCTGTGGGCTTAGTCACAACTCCAATGATCATAGAAAAATTAAATATAAACTAATCAAATAAAAAATAAAATATATCACAAAATTTCGGGAAGAGGAGTTACAAATCTACCCACCTTAAAAATAATTTCGTCCTCGAAATTCTAATTCATAACTATTCCTTAAAAATCAAAGTCTACTATTACCTTAATCTTCTCAAATTTAATTTCTCAAAAATATTTTATGACCTTCTCTAGTCATTTTATAACTCCGAATACTTGAGAACTTCTACCCACCTTTAGTCACACTACTCCTCAAAAACGGTCACTAAAATCTTATAACCTTCTAACTAGTTGCTAACGATTCTACCAAGAGATATCTAGGGCGTATGTCATCTATAATCCCTCATATCTATAAACAACCAAATATTCAATAGTCAAGCAATATTATATAATAACTTAGGAATCTCTGATGAATTCTAGACAGCACGATCATTCGTCACCCCAAAATAGGAAGGGACGAGAATCAATGGTACGGGAGGGAAAGGAAGAATAATCGAGAACGAATACGAGATTTCAAAGGCGGTAGAGAAATTTCTAAGAGAATTTTTAAGGCAGAGTGGATCAAGAATTCTAAGGTTTAGTCAAATTTGCAGGCTCGTATCAGTACAGTTACGTAACCGATACGATATGCTCTGACCTGCATGGGCCACCAAAAAAACTTGTCATGACCCGCACCCGTTTTTCGGACGCGAGAGCGTGAGCAAGCCAGCTACGCATCAAGCAGACTCCATCCCGACTCGAATACATAAACGCTGTCACGGCTATGGTAATGGGCCTAATCAGGGTGAAGTAAATCTCTATCTCAATCCAAAATGAGTATATAAACATGAATGGACACTATGGGTCGTGGTCTGCAGCCCACTAGCATATATGTCCGATAAGACTCCAAGAGTATAACAAGAGTCTCTAAAATGAATCAATGAACAGGATCACTCATGATAAGGAATGTAGAGCACGAAAGGATAACAAACGTAATAGTGATACCTGAAAACTACAAGAATCACAAATCCTCCGCCATCCAGAACTACTAGCTAACTCCATGCAATCGCTAAACCTGAAGAGATCATCAGGTCCTCAGAGGACATAGCAAGATACATAATATACATGCCTATCTAACAGTTTTATCATGCACAAGAAAAATAAACAAGAAAACAGAAACACGACAAATGACTACGAACACGAACACATGAACACTAGAACAACTACGTGTAAATGAACTGCTGAGCGAACAATGAACACGAGATCAATGGAAGAACCAAACCCTCATTCCGAGTGTGGACTCACGGGTTTGAACTAAACACTAACCCTCGTCCCGAGTGTGGACTCTCTGGTTAGTACTAACCCTCGTCCCGAGTGTGGACTCTCTGGTTTGTTCACGACAAGGCACCCTCGTCCCGAGTGTGGACTCTCTGGTGCAAGTATAACTTCCTCATCCCGAGTGTGGACTCTCTGATGTAAACATCCTCGTCCCGAGTGTGGACTCTCTGGTGCAAGTCAAGTCAAGTTAACACCCTCGTCCCGAGTGTGGACTCTGGTACAATAATCGACATCCTCGTCCCGAGTGTGGACTTACGGATGTAAACAGATCAAGAAAAACACCCTCGTCCCGAGTGTAGACTCTCTAGTGTCAAAGAAACAATATCAAGGATTTAGCAGTTCAATTACACGTACTCGTTCTATGACACGACTCAAGCAAGGTACAGACGAGAAACTTCAAGTGTGAACCACAAGACCAAACATGAACACGGCTATATGCAATGAAAACAACTCAAAATAATATAATACGAAAAGCACATGTCCATAAACAGTCAAAACTGGAAAATGAAATACAATACATGTAAACAAAACTGTATAGGAAGGCAAGGTATACTTGCCGGTGGTCCTTGCACAAACCGTAGTCACAAGTCGAGGATAAGGGGATGCCGATCTAGGAGCTGTCAACCTATAACACATATCGCACCATGAACCGTGCACGAAAACTATAAATCAATTCTAATGTTCTAGTTCTAAATTCATGGAATAGTAGCTAGTTGGGTTACTAATCTAATAATAATTAATTCTAGAATAATTTACTTAAAAACCTAATTTAACCTAATAATAATCTGAATATAATCTAAACATGCAAGTTTGGCCATCAAAAGTCATGTTTCCAATTTTGGAAACCATGGCACGTAAATCGAGGCGTACCGTTAACTATTTAATCAAATGCTGTGAACTTTAGATTTTGAAAGTGCACCTTGGTAAATTTCAGTGCCACGAGTACGCTGGAATCAACCGTGCCACAAAATCATGCTTTGGTCAAAAGATATCGCCGTTATGGCTAATCATGACCAAAACGGTGATCAACTGATCAATTCTGAGTTCAATAGAATAAATGAAATATTAAATGAACGAAATAACTTCTAGGAAAAATTTATGTCGTAGAGATCTGTGTTAGCTTTCCGAAACTTCAAACGGTTCGTGATTTCGATTTCTGGTTCTCCCGGAATCTCGAAAACACCGAAACGTGTCAAGTTTTGGACAACCGACACTCTACGAATTTTCCAGAAATTTAGGAATAATATCTATGAAAATAAATTACATATTCAGAAATTTTACCTCAATACGAATCCAAAAAAAAAATGGCGCGCAAAAATCACGTCGGAGTTGGCGGCAATCGCTTCGGGAAGTCGGAAACCCTAGATGAGTTCACCCACAAAAAGCTGCTGAAATTTCTAGGTTTTAACGAATATAATATATATATATATATATATGAGAGAGAGAGTCGGTGGGCTGCTGGGCGCCAACAGATGGGCCCAGTGCTCACTGTGCAAATGACTGTGTAATTAGTTAATTTAAATGCAGAAATCGTTAAAAACTCATTTTAACTCCAAATAACTCCAAATAAATATCAGAAAAATCCAGAAAATTGTAGAAAATTATAGAAAATACATTTAACCTTCTAGAATATAAATAAAAATGTTTTACCTCATATTAGGCCTAAATGGCCTCATAATAAATATTGGAAGCCTTTAAAATATATAAACTTTAATGAATAAATACTTAAATATTGCCAAAAATTATGAAAAAAATTTAGAAAATATATAATAGCATAATGAACCCTAGAAAAAATATTTGGGGACAATATATGCTAATAGGCTTCCACAATAATTTCTAGAAGTCTTAGAAAATAGGTTTTTTCTATATTTAATTATCTAAAAATCTCAGAAAAATTGTAGAAAAATACAAAAAATATATTTAACCTAATAGAGCCTAAAAAAAATACTGGGTCTCAAAATAGTCACAAATGGCCTCAAAATAAATTATGAAAGTCATTCATAAATATAAATCTTCATAGAATAAATATTTAAAAATATATAAAAATGTCTAAAAATCATAATAAAATATAATATATCTATAGAATGCATATAGACCATATCTAGAGATCATGTGACCACAAGATGGTCATAACTCACCTGTGGGCTTAGTCACAACTCCAATGATCATAGAAAAATTAAATGTAAACTAATCAAATAAAAAATAAAATATATCAAAAAATTTCGGGAAGAGTAGTTACAAATTTACCCACCTTAAAAATAATTTCGTCCTCAAAATTCTAATTCATAACTATTCCTTAAAAACCAAAGTCTACTATTACCTTAATCTCCTCAAATTTAATTTCTCAAAAATATTTTATGACCTTCTCTAGTCATTTTATAACTCCGAATACTTGAGAACTTCTACCCACCTTTGGTCACACTACTCCTCAAAACACGGTCACTAAAATCTTATAACCTTCTAACTAGTTGCTAACGATTCTATCAACAGATATCTAGGGCGTATGTCATCTATAATCCCTCATATCTATAAACAACCAAATAGTCAATAGTCAAGCAATATTATACAATAACTTAGGAATCTCTGATGAATTCTATACAGCACGATCATTCGTCACCCCAAAATAGGAAGGGACGAGAATCAATGGTACGGGAGGGCAAGGAAGAATAATCGAGAACGAATACGAGATTTCAAAGGCGGTAGAGAAATTTCTAAGAGAATTTTCATGACAGAGTGGATTGAGATTTCTAAGGTTTAGTCAAATTTGTAGGCTCGTATCAGTACAGTTACGTAACCGATACGATATGCTCTGACCTGCATGGACCACCAAAAATACTTGTCACGACCCGCAACCGCTTTTCGGAAGCGAGAGCGTGAGCAAGCCAGCTACGCATCGAGCAGACTCCATCCCGACTCGAATACATAAACGTTGTCACGGCTATGGCAATGGGCCTAATCAGGGTGAAGTAAATCTCTATCTCAATCCACAATGAGTATATAAACATGAATAGACACTATGGGTCATGGTCTGCACCCCACTAGTATATATTTCCGATAAGACTCCAAGAGTATAACAAGAGTCTCTAAACTGAATCAATGAACAGGATCACTCATGATAAGGAATATAGAGCACGAAAGAATAACAAACGTAATAGTGATACCTGAAAACCACAAGAATCACAAATCCTCCGCCATCCAGAACTACTAGCTAACTCCATACAATCGCTAAACCTGAAGAGACCATCAGGTCCTCAGATGACATAGCAAGATACATAATATACATGCCTATCTAACAGTTTTATCATGCGCAAGAAAAATAAACAAGAAAACAGAAACACGACAAATGACTACGAACACGAACACATGAACACTAGAACAACTACGCGTAAATGAACTGCCGAGCGAACAATGAACACGAGATCAATGGAAGAACCAAACCCTTATCCTGAGTGTGGACTCACGGGTTTGAACTAAACACTAACCCTCGTCCCGAGTGTGGACTCTCTGGTTTGTACTAACCCTCGTCCCGAGTGTGGACTCTCTGGTTAGTTCACGGCAAGGCACCCTCGTCCCGACTGTGGACTCTCTGGTACAAGTATAATATCCTCGTCCAGAGTGTGGACTCTCTGATGTAAATACCCTCGTCCCGAGTGTGGACTCTCTGGTGCGAGTCAAGTCAAGTCAACACCCTCGTCCCGAGTGTGGACTCTCTGGTGCAAATAATCGACATCCTCGTCCCGAGTGTGGACTTACGGATGTAAAAAGATCATGAAAAATACCCTCGTCCCGAGTGTAGACTCTCTGGTGTCAAAAAAACAATATCAAGGATTTAGCAGTTCAATTACACGTACTCGTTCTATGACACGACTCAAGCAAGGTACAGACGAGAAATTCCAAGTGTTAACCACAAGACCAAACATGAACACGGCTATATGCAATGAAAATAACTCAAAATAATATAATACGAAAAGCACATGTCCATAAACAGTCAAAACTGGAAAATGAAATACAATGCATGTAAACAAAACTGTAGAGGAAGGCAAGGTATACTTGCCTGTGGTCCTTGCACAAACCGCAGTCATAAGTCGAGGATGAGGGGATGCCGATCTAGGAGCTGTCAATCTATAACACATATCGCACCATGAACCGTGCACGAAAACTATAAATCAATTCTAATATTCTAGTTATAAATTCATGGAATAGTGGCTAGTTGGGTTACTAATCTAATAATAATTAATTCTAGAATAATTTACTTAAAAACCTAATTTAACCTAATAATAATCTGAATATAATCTAAACATGCAAGTTTGGCCATCAAAAGTCATGTTTCCAATTTTGGAAACCATGGCACGCAAATCGAGACGTACCGTTAACTATTTAGTCAAACGCTGTGAACTTTAGATTTTGAAAGTGCACCTTGGTAAATTTCAGTGCCACGAGTACGCTGGAATCAACCGTGCCACAAAATCATGCTTTGGTCAAAAGATATTGCCGTTATGGCTAATCGTGACCAAAACGATGATCAACCGATCAATTCTGAGTTCAACAGAATAAATGAAATAATAAATGAACGAAATAATTTCTGGGAAAAATTTATGTCGTAGAGACCTGTGTTAGCTTTCCAAAACTTCAAACGGTTCATGATTTTGATTTCTGGTTCTCCAGGAATCTCGAAAACACCGAAACGTGTCAAGTTTTGGACAACCGACACTCTACAAATTTTCCAAAAATTTATGAATAATATCTATGAAAATAAATTACATATTCAGAAATTTTACCTTAATACAAATACAACAAAAAAATGGCGCACGAAAATCACGTCGGAGTTGACGGCAATCGCTTCGGAAAGTCGAAAACCCTAGATGAGTTCTCCCACAAAAAGTTGCTAAAATTTCTATGTTTTAACGAATATAATATATATATATATATAGGAGAGAGAGTCGGTGGGCTGCTGGGCGCCGACAGGTGGGCCCAGTGCTGACTGTACAGCTGACTGTGCAGATGACTGTGTAATTAGTTAATTTAAATGCAGAAATCGTTAAAAACTCATTTTAACTCCAAATAACTCCAAATAAATATCAGAAAAATCCAGAAAATTGTAGAAAATTATAGAAAATACATTTAACCTTCTAGAATATAAATAAAATATTTTACCTCATATTAGTCCTAAATGGCCTCATAATAAATATTGGAAGCCTTTAAAAATATATAAACTTTGATGAATAAATACTTAAATATTGCCAAAAATTATGAAAAAAATTTTAAAATATAAAATAGCATAATGAACCCTAGAAAAATATTTGGGGTCAATATATGCTAATAGGCTTGCACAGTAAATTCTAGAAGTCTTAGAAAATAGGTTTTTCCTATATTTAATTATCTAAAAATCTCAGAAAAAATGTAGAAAAATACAGAAAATATATTTAACCTAATAGAGCCTAAAGAAAAATACTGGGTCTCAAAATAGTCACAAATAGCCCGCAAAATAAATTATAAAAGTCATTCATAAATATAAATCTTCATAGAATAAATATTTAAAAATATATAAAAATGTTTAAAAATCGTAATAAAATATAATATAGCTATAGAATGCATATAGACCCTATCTAGAGATCATGTGACCACAAGATGGTCATAACTCACCTGTGGGTTTAGTCACAACTCCAATGATCATAGAAAAATTAAATGTAAACTAATCAAATAAAAATAAAATATATCACAAAATTTCGGAAAGAGGAGTTACACATAGTGTGATGGAATTGATTCCTAACATCACTTTTACACAAGATAACATGCTTATGGAAGACGATCGACATGACCGACCTCTCTATTACATAGGGTATGTCGATATAATGAAGGTTGACCGCATCCTAGTCGATCCCGGATCTGTACTTAGCATCATGCCAAAAACTTTACTGGATGCCCTGAAGATCCCTATTCATAATCATTCTACGACTATCACAATGATCTTGGGATTCAATTCCGAAAGAAGTAAACCACTAGGGAAGATTCGCCTGAAAGTGTAAATCGACAATCTTTGCACAAAGGTCACCTTTTATGTTATTGACAATCACGGCTCCAATAATGCTTTGCTAGGAAGACCGTGGCTGCATAAACATAACATTGTCCCATCAACTCTTCATCAATGTTTCAAGTATGTGGATGCCAATGGAGAAGTCCAAAAGGAGGTGGTTGATCTTAACCCCTTCCGAGGCGTCGAAACATATTTTACTGACTCCAGGATGTACAAAGAAGAATTCATGAAAGTTGTACTGGCCATAGAAACCGAGGAAGATCAGAGGGACACATCAGATGATGTTCTCGTGATTCCAGTTAAAGGACGCACTTCTTGTCCTTCGTCTTCTCAGACGCTAACCATCCATCTCTCCTCTCATGCTAAGCCTCTTCTAGCTGAAAAGATGGAACAGAGGGAGCTCATCTCTTCTGAGCCTCTTGTTATCGACTTACGTCATAACAAGCCTTCTCCTTCTCTTTTTCTTTCTCTTTCTCTGGTTATCAACCTTAGCAAGCCATCGAATAAGGTCAAAAGCCCTGTTGTAAGTGATAATGTAAAAATCAATAAAATAGAATCTCCTTTGCAGTATACTGATGTTATTTATTATACTCAATGTTACTTAGAAATGCTAGATAACTTTGAACCACTCACAATAGGAGCAGTTCAACCTTTCCAAGACGAAGTATCATCGAACCAGCTCAATATTCTTTCTTCCTAGTTCCTTCTAGGAAGAAAGGTGAACTTCCTATACTTTTTAGTAAAGGAACAGAGCAGAAGACTACATCCGATAGCGAGACTGAAAATGACGATAACGGGCGGCTCCAACTACGTCGTTATAGTCAACAATCAAAAGACATCATTCAAAAGATAGGCTACAATTTCAAAATCGGCCTCAATGGTGGTAGGGGAAGGCGAACTCATGTCCGTATTCCTTCTCCAAAAGGAAAGTCACTGCAATATTACAGCAAAATAAAGCATGGGTTGGGCTATACCTCGCCGGTTATGACCCCAAATGCCTCCGAGTCTGACAAAGAGGAGCGATCTAACTCTTCTGACTTTGTTTCATGGGATTCTGACACCAGTGTAGGGCACATCCATCGAGTGACTCTATCTTCCAATATGGTAACTGTTGAGTTCTTTGAAGGCGATGGTGATTTCACCAAAACTTCCGAATCTGATCCTTGGATACAAAGAATAGACAATCAATGGGAACTTTGCTTTGAGCAACGAGAACCACCTACCGAAGATCAATTAATTCAAGTCAATGTTGGAGAAGATGCTTCACCCAGACCAATCTTCATCAGTAAAAGCCTCTCGGAAGCAGATAAGCAAAAATTAATTCAGCTTATTCGGGAATACATTGATGTCTTTGCCTAGAGCTACGAGGATATGCCAGGACTAGATCCTCAGATTGCTACCCATAGGCTCAACATCCTGTCTAATACAATATCGGTCAAACAACAACAGCATCGATTCTGACCTGACATGATGGATGCCATAGAAGATGAAGTCAAGAAACTTATCACCTGTGGTTTTGTTAGAGAAGAACAACATCCCGACTGGGTGGCTAATATCATCCCAGTTATAAAGAAAACAATGAAGGTCTGAGTCTGCATTGACTTTAGAGACCTCAACAATGCTTGTCCCAAAGATGAGTTTTCTCTTTCGATCACTGATGTCAGGATCGACAACACTTATAGGTTCGAATGAATGTCTTTTATGGATGGATTCTCTGGATACAATCAAATCAGTAGAAGATGAGAGACATACATCTTTCTGTACTCCTCTGGGAGTCTATTGCTACACCGTCATGCCATTCGGTCTTAAAATGCTAGTGCAACCTATCAGCGGGCTATGAGTACCATCTTCCGTGAATATTTATGAAAGACAGTTGAATGCTATGTTGACGATATTGCTGTCAAAAGTCGTCTAAAGGAAGATCACATCCAAGACTTGAGAACTATCTTCGATCTAATGCGCTAGCATCAACTCAAAATAAATTCCACCAAGTCATTCCTGGGAGTCTCTAGTGGCAAATTCTTTGGATTAGTTATTACCTCTAAAGATATACACGTTGACCCTGAGAAAATCAAAGCCATTCAAGAGATGCATCCTCCACGTAACCTAAAAGAGCTACGTGGATTCCAGGGACGACTTGCGTACATTAGGAGATTCATCTCAAATCACTCTAGACACTGTAGACCATTCACTCAACTCATAAAAAAAAGATGTGTCTTTCATTTGGACTAAAAAATGTCAACAGACATTTAAAGATATAAAATGGTACTTAATGAAGCCTCCAGTTCTAGTGCCTCCAGTCTCGGGAATACCTTTTCTGATGTATGTCCGAGCAATGGATCATTTCTTGGGTGCCTTGTTAGCCCAAAATAATAAGGAAGGTCGTGAGAAAGCAATCTACTACCTCAGTCGCACGATGATCGGTGCCAAACATCGATATAGTTCGGTAGAAAAGTATGTTTAGCCCTAATGTTCGCTGTTCAAAAAATACGACATTATATCATGGATCAAACCATTCATGTCATCTCCAGAGTCAATCCTCTTCGAGTTCTGATGAAGAACCCTAGTACACTCAATTCCAGGCTTGCTACATGGGCCATATTACTAGCACAGTGTGATATGGTTTATGTCCCATAAAAGTCAGTCAAGGGTCAAGTCCTTGCGGACTTCTTAGCGGCTCATCCAATCCCAGAGACATCTAAACTCTATGACGAGATTCCTGATAAAACTCTGGAATCTAACATGATTTCAGAAGATGTTCTTTCCTGTCATCTATTATTTGATGGTGTATCCAGAATTGGACCCAAAGGTACCATTATCGCTGGAGTTAGAATTGTTCTTGTATCACCAGAAGAATTAGCTATTCAAAGAGCTTATTCCTTGGATGAGTCATGTTCCAATAATGTGGTTAAATATAATGCTCTAATCATTGGCCTCCAATTAGCTAAACAGCTGGATATTGATTACCTCAAAGTATACGGAGACTCTAAACTGATCGTCAATCAGGTCAGAGGTACGTATGAAGTTCGGTATCAGAACCTCGTTCCCTATCATGATGCAGCAGTTAGAGTGGCTACATCATTTAAAGGTTTCTTCATGAACATGTACGTCGAACTTGCAATATAGAAGCTGATGCACTTGCTAATCTCATGGCAGTATTGGTAATTCCAATAAGAAGACAGCAAATGATCGTCATCACTAATAGAGGGTTATTTTGCATCGAGAATAACTCGAATATTGAATTCAGCAATTCAATCAAAGTTGACACGATTAGTAAAGACTGGAGGACTCCTTTCATCGACTTCGTGGTACATTACATCTTATCCAAAGATCCTAAAGAAGCTACAACAATCCATTGGTGATCGCTCCGATTTTATTACAATTATACCTCCAAAACACTCTATAGGCAAACATTTAACAGTCTCCTTCTACGCTATCTTGCAGGAGATAAAGCAAAACAGATATTACATAAAGCTCACGATGGTGTCCGTGGTGCCTATCAACCAGGTCCTAAGCTACAGGATCGTATCCGACGTATGGGCTACTACTGGCCCACTATGGTATCGGATGCCATTGAATATGCAAGGAAATGTCGAGCGTGTCAAATCCATGCAGACTTCATCCGCCAACCGTCGGAATTCCTACATCCAACAGCCACATCATGGCCCTTTGAAGCTTGGGGCATGGACGTCATTGGTTCTATCAATCCACCGTCATCTAGAAGACATCGGTTTATATTAGCTATAACCGACTATTTCTGGAAGTGGACAGAAGCTATACCCTTGGCTGAAGTCAAAACCAGTAGTGTGATTAATTTTATCAAACATTATGGTGTTTCTCGACGAATCATCCATGATAATGGGCCCCAATTTATCAGTCAAAAGTTCTTTCAATTTTTTGATGACAATAGGATCAACAATGTTGCTTCTACAGCCTACAATCCTGCAGCTAACGGTTTGGCAGAAGCATTCAACAAAACTATCATCGAGTTTCTCAAGAAGTTTATTTCTACTAATAAACAGAACTAGAGTAAAAAGCTTAGAGAGTGTCTATGGGCTTATCACACTACCGTACGCACTCTGACCGGCTGTAAACCTTTCTCTTTAGTGAATGGATGTGAAGCTGTCCTGCCATTGGAGATTCAAATTCCAACATTGAGAATTACAATCGCCAATGAACTCACAACGGAAAACAATGATCGTCTTCGACTTCAGGAGCTTGAAGCACTTGATGAGATATGGCTACTAGCTCAACAACATATTGAGCTATATCAAGCCCGAATCTCAAAAGTCTTCAACCGTAAAATCAAAGTACGAGCATTTCAAAAAGAAGAATTGGTCCTTACTGTTAGACGTCCTATGACTATGACACACATGAGTAAAGGCAAGTTCGAACGGAAGTAGGAAGCTCCCTATGTTGTAAGCAAAGTTTTCTCAAACGGTGCTTATCAACTGATCGGGATGGACGGCCGAGTTGCTATTATGCCTATTAATGGCAAATTCCTGAAGAAATATCATGTTTGAAAATATGTACTATATTTTCTAACAAATATTGTACATATTTTAAATCTTTAAATCCCCAGCGGAGTCTATTTCAATCATATGACATTGAGACAAACATCATCTTTTGGAGCCCAGTTGTTTTAAAAGATATCCTATTATTGAGTCTCAGTTGACTCAAAGATAGTCATTAGATATATGAATTCACGTCCATATTACCTCTGAATTCTACTATCTATATCAACGGCTTGTTACGTCCATGTTAGCTCTGATAATGTCGTCCTTGAAATGACAATATCTTAAAATTATATTCTGTCATATCCACGTTACCTCTGAACAGATATAACGAGTTGTTGTTTTCTAGAAGATATGTCATGTCCGGTACCTCTGAACATACCTCTTACTCTTATCTATTACTTACGTCTATAATAGATGTGCAATAAGTAATGGAGCCACAAAATATCAATATCTTTCATAGCATAACACAAAAAGTTGTTACATCTTATCAAAGTGTACAAAGAAACAAAAGTTATTACATCAAGATGACTTTGTTTCTAAGGCTGAGTGCTAAGGTCGATTATCATCTTCTTTAAAGCCTCGGCACGCTTTTCCCGAGAATCAAGTACCCTCTTCTTGGTCGATATTCTCTTCTAACGTCCGGCTGTAAAGGCTGCAGGGATTCCACTTGAAGTTCTATCTCTGCACGCTTGACATTGAGAAAATCATTACGCTTTTTGATCAGATCAACAAGTTGGCTAGAAGCAACTTGATATAATTCACATTCTTCTTCTTTCTGTTTCTTGGCCATCTTGATAACTTCACAAAGTTTAGCCATTTTGTCTTCTAACTCCTGAAGATGAGTTTGGCTCTCGGCTGCTTCTTTTTCCTTCTCTTCTGCTGCAGCCTTATGACGCTCCACAGAAGAGGTGACTTCAGTGATGTTATTCTCCATCTCTACAGAGCGTGTCGTAAAGGCCACCATAGTATTATTCCGGACAAGTTGTTGCTCCTCAAATTCATAAGCTAAAATTTTACATTCTGCCTCTATTTGACTTTAGATGTTGCCCTTGATCAGATTTTGGTAGGACTTGATGGGTTCTTCAAGTTCATCTATAATGCGTTCCAGGAAGTTAACCCTCTCCAAATCACCAATATTGCAAATGGCTTCGATCGCAAAGGAGGGTGTGCTCTTCAATGAATCATAAGATTGGCCTTTATCCATGGCCATCTGCACCAGAATATTCAAAGAAGTGAAGAAAGCCTGGGTGTATGTTTCAACAAGTCCATGAGTCATTGTTGAGAGACCAGGTGTCTCCACTTCAACAGAAATCCCTCCTCTTGTAGGGATTACAGCTGGCACTCAAGGAGATTTTGTTGTAGTCATGTGTGATGAACTCCCTTCCATCGTTCCCATGTCCAAAGGAGCCATCGTTGAACTGAGGCTAAATGTAGTATAAGTCAAGGGGGCTGCAAAAATAGTTCTTGTGGTGTCTTCTGCAATCGAAGAATACAATTATTATATTGTATCAAATAAAAAGCGATAATGAATAGAAGTCAGCAAGTTAACTAAGATTGGTGGCAGGTATGGAGTCTCATTAGGCAGATCTAAATCTGTGCGAAGCCTCATCATAGTAGTCTCAGATACGGCTGCTTGAATGCTTCCAGCCTCTGAGCCTCCTGATCGGAAACGGCTGCTTCCGGCCCCCGATTCTGCTTGACTTGTTGGGGCTGCCATTTCTGTTCCCTCTGTTTTAAAAACTTGTTGTGTCGGAGTTTGAGTCCCCTCAGCATCAGTTTTGGGATTCTCATCAATCCCGATATCTTCGAAAGTTAAAACCTAATTTTCACCGACTTCTTGTTTATCATCAGGGTTGCCATCAGCAGAAGTTCGAACATCCCTTCAGCACCGAACATCTTTTCGAAGCATGTTCCTCGCCAAGAAATCACCAGTTGGCTAGTGCGAATGTCCATCTTTCGAGTCTGTATCAGATAACAGACTTCCTGAGATCATATCTTCGGAAATCTCTGGTACGTGTAATATGCATTCCAGTGTCCTTCCCTTTGGTTCATAACCACTGTCTCGATCTTCAGATATTCTGCTAGGTACATGTTCGCCATCGAGACCTTCGTCATAACAAGGCTCGTCTTCGGTGAACAGCTCTTTCGAGAGCATATGTGATCAGATACACTAATATCCGACCACTAGTCAGCTACCACGCTAGATAACTCAACCTGTGCAACAATAGCAACCAAGTTAAGTAATCAAAACAACCAAGTTTAGCCATACCTGCTATTTTGATTTGGCTTCGGCCTGCAATCCTTCTTAAAGTGGCCCTTCTTGCCACAGTTGAAGCAAGCCCCATCGCCCTTAGGCTCTGGCTTGAATTGAGCTGACTTCACCTTCAGCTGGTGAGAGTGGTTAGCTCTTCTTCAACATAAATCCAGTACAAGAAGCATTCAAGATCCACTTCCATCTTCTTGCAGTACAAGTTCGCGATGAAATTGCTCCACCCAGGTGGGAGCTTGGCGACAATACCCTCAACGACAAATGCATCGACCAAGGGCATATCGTTATCCTCAAGTTTCTAACGTAACTTGAGAAACTCTTTGACTTGTGGCAATATCGCTTTGTCGTCCATAAATTGCATCTTCCAGACCTTTTCGGTTACGTGGATCTTGTTTCTGTTCTCATCTGCCTTGTAGAGATTCTCTACAGACTCCTTAGCATGGACCGTCTTGTTGTATGACTCTGCCAGAGAGTCCTCCATAGAGTTTAAGATAAGCAACTTACAAAGGTTGTTATCTCTCCTCTACTTGGATTGCAGAGCAGTGGCCTCAGCGACCCTTCGATCATTTTCACCTTCTGGAATTAAAGGCTCAGGATCTGTCAACACGTAGTCAACGCTCACGAGTTAAAGATTAAGGCTGACCTTTCTCTTCCAGATGTTGTAATGCTTCCCGTCAAACTTCTCAAGTTTGTTAAAACTTGTGTCGAGAAGGTTTGCACGGTTTTTCTCCACCAGATGAAAATCTTGCTTTTAGATTGTTATTCCTGAGGCTTAATTGTTGATGGAAAACAGAGAATCAAAACAGTTATTAAAATAGCAACAACGTTTCATAGCAACACTCTAAAGAAGGTGCACTACCAAGTTCCTTGGAGGATTCTGGGTAACAAAAATCTAAAAAGATTTTGTTACAACATCAAACGAATGTAGAGCTTCTTTTAGGAAGGTACAAATCGAGTTGCTAGCAGCAGCAGCGACAAAAGCCCATAAGTGGTTTTTGATTAGATAAGAGAAGAAGAGAAAGAAAGAAGAAAGAGAAAGGCAACTTTGCCGGGGTGATTAGATTTCCGTTGCTCAAAGCAAGATTTGCCTATATATGATCCGCTTCCAGGAACCAGCAAGTTCTAAAAAACTTTTGGAACGCTCGTCAGTCAATATTTAAGACTTGAACGGCTTCCTGGACTTTACGGACTCCTTTAACTCTCTTCTTGGTACATCTTAGAAAGGAGGTCAGGGGGCTCTATTATAGAGTGGAGTGAGACTTCACTATCTCTCCTATCCGATGTGGGACTAAAATACCAATACTCTAAAATAGAGTTTGATGTTTTACATCATCCCACAATCAACATAGTCGAGTGCTAGCCCACGCCTACCCCCCGAACACACGACCGTGCATGCACGAGGCTTCCTGGAGTCCGAGTCCAAGTATGAGTCCGATCAACAAAAATCAACTTACATTATTGTCAAAATTAATTCTTTTTCCTTCTAAGAAATATTCCCACATGGCACACACTTGTGCCTCATTGTACCTCATGTGGACACCTCAACACAAGCAATGCATTATATTGAGATACTTATCATTTGGTATAGCCGATGTGAGACTATCTTTCCTAGTCTAAAGGCAAAAACACCAACAATATGTACCGTCTGATTTTAGTAATAAGATAACGTTATTGTTTACATAGAAAGGTTTGTTGGTCTCTGTGATAATTTGATAGATAGGTTGAAACAAAATTATTGTTTTGTCGGAGATGTGAAATTAACTTCTACTTCATTCATTGGTTGTTGGAAGCACCGACACTTCAAAAAATGTGACTGTGTCAGACACCATAATACACTCCACAGATATGTATCAGACACTCCATGGACACCCAAAATACACTAGGACACATCAAAATAGGTGCCGCCAAAATACGTTAGGACACACCAAAATAGGTGCCTTGTCCGTGTGGGGTATCCTTACTGTCACGACCCGATCCCAATATAGTAGGTCCAGTCGGATCATGCCCAGCCTTCACTATCTCCTCCATTTAGGGCTAGCCTCTTTAGGAAAGAACAAGTTTAGAAAGAGGTATTTTTCCAACTTCATAAATTCCTAGAAAATCTATTTTAACTCCTTTTTAATCCAAACAAATTACAATAGGTTCTAATTAGTGTTTTCTTGCTGTTGGAATTTGTTAATCTCAGTTTCATAGCAATTTGAAGGAGTCGGGTGGCTTTTGGGGATCCTCATTCAAGGAGCTTTTGTGTTGAAGAACACACATAGGTATTTTCCAATCCACCCATTAAAATTAGGTTTTAATTGCATAAATGCCTAGCCCTAGGTGTCCTGGTTCTGTAGGTATAGGTTTTGCCAATTTTTGTGTCTTGTACGTGTCCGTATCGGACACGTATCAGTAATGTGTGCAAGTGTTTGATGAAATGCCCCAATGGGCATTTCGTTTTGTTTTTGTGAAAGTTTTTGAATAGGAAACATCATTTTGATGTGGCTTTCATGATCCCAAGTGTCTGAGTCGTTTTCGAGGTCGTGTCGTGTCGTTTTGACACATGTGCACATGCGGGTGGACACACGCGCACGGCCTGTACGTTTTCCCTGCTACTCGGGCCCCCTGTAGGACACGACACGGGTTCATTTGACACGAAATTTGGTCGACACGAGGGGGCATGCACTGACATCATGCCCCCAAAGTTTCATTGGATCTTGTGTAGTGGTTAGGGAGAAATCCGTCGTGCACTGGAATTTCACTGTCTGCGCACAGTTTATGTTAGGCCACTGATACGGCTTTAAATGTTGGACACGGCGACACGTGGACCAAATTCAGGGACACACACCTAGTTGGACCCTTGGCGAACCATCCTGCACGAGGACACGACCCCATTCGTGTCGTGTCTGGTGCACGACACGCGTGCACTTGTGCACGAGACAGTGCACTGTGCAGTGTCTGAGTGCCCGATTTGTGTTTGTTTGTATGTAGACACGTCGTGATGTGTCATGGTGGACACGAGACACATCCTATGACACGTGCACACCCTATAAGTTCATTACCAACCAATGAATTGGCATTTTGGTTTGATTTTATTCATCAATTTTCTAAATCCTCCAAAAACCTGATACATGCCATATTCTCAGTTTTTTCAGTTTTTCATTTTAGTTTTTAGCAATCATTTTGTTAGTTTAATTACTGTTAATTACATGTTTGAGTCCCTAATACTATTCTCCTATAAGTTATCTACATATATGCTAATTTTGAGGGATTTTGGTTATGTTTTGAATTTGAAATGGGAGTGATATATCTGGACTGTTTTTCAAAGACTGAAATAGATTTCCTGCGATTTTCATGGATGTTTAGAACTCAAATCTGAGTTCATATGTAACCTGTGATAATGTGGGTTAATTGAATTGGTTTCCCTTTCTTTTTACTGTGTTTAAGTTGATATTCAGTCACATGCTAAACCTGAGAAAACACTGGATTGATTTCCTTTTTCCTTTTCTCACTAAGGTTATGTCATAATCTATGATATGTTAGAAAACTGAATTGATTTCCTTCCTTTACTGAGAGTTGTGTATATGTTGAAATCTGAACATGCTAAATCTGAGATTGGATGTGGTTCCTTTCCTACTTTTTCTAATAAACTATCATTTGAATTACTTAATGAACTGAATTGGTTTCCTATTCTTCTCAACTATTTTTTCCAATGCTAAATTCACAGTTTCCTGTGCAACACATTTGCCTATCATCTAACACACAGCTCACTCACATTAGCATATACACACACACACCCCCTCATGCCATTCACTCACACACATATGTGGACAGTCTCCCTCACTCACTCTTTCACACACTCACTCTCTATCTTCCATCTTCCTAATGTATATATATATGTATATATATATATATATATATATATATATATATATATATATATATATATATATATATATATATTTATATATATATATATATATATATATATATATATAATGTGATGTATGCCTAATGTATATTTATGCATGAATACATAATGTATATATATATATATATATATATATATATATATATATATATATATATATATATAAAATATATATATATATATATATATATATATATATATATATATATATATGTATGTATGTATGTGTCTAAGGGATATTGAATGTATATATGTAATGTATATATATAGGTAAAATGTGTATCTAATGTATAGGTTATATTATGTATATATAGGTAAGTATCATATATATATATAACTTGTGTGTGTACTAAATATATGTATTATATATATATATATATATATATATATTTTTAACATATATATATATATATGTATTATATATATATATATATATATATATATATATATATATATGTGTGTGTGTGTGTGTGTGTGTGTGTGTGTGTGTGTGTGTGTGTTGTGTGTGTGTGTTATGTTTTAGATTATATAAATATATCAAGAGTGTATCATGTTTAGATATAGATGTGTGTATGTGTTATGGGTTAGCTTTCAGGCATGATATAGCCTATAGCCTGTGTGTGCCTGCTTGACTAGTGAGCCTAGATGGGACTTGTATAGCCTTGTTAGACCTAGAATAGACTTGCTAGACTAGTGTAGACTTGTTTGACCTAGTTTAGACGTGTTTGACCTAGTTTGACCATAGTTGACCTAGTTTGACTTCTAGGGTCGACCAAGAGTTGACTTTGGCCTAGATTGACCTAGATTCATGTAGAATGCATTGTAGTGCTTCATTTTACCATTCTGGACTTGTTGTGACTTGTGCTATTCTGAATAGGAGCCAGACACCTCTCCTCGAACAGTACATTTCAGTTGGACACTCAGATACCAGGCGAGTACATTCTCTGATCATTTCATATCCTGTTTAGAATTATATTCCTGCTTTAAATTACTTTACTTGATACTGTCACGTTGGTCACACAGATTAGTACTATATGGATCCCTTCTTGAGATGTTATCCCCTCAGGGAGCATCGTATACTATATGTTCTGTGCGTTTCACTTACATGGCGTATCACTATGCTTCACGGTTCATTGATCACTTGTGACATGTGCTCTCATGATCACAGAGTCTTCCTTGAATCACCCTATTTATGGGCATTCCTAGAATCACCCATTTATGGGCATCCATGTATCACCCCTTGTGGGCCTTTGCATGGAATCATAATATAACCTGGTTGGATCCTTGTGTATTGATTGGGGGTACGGAGGAGTAGAAGTAGACATGTGAATAATATCCAAGTAGTATCTCACCTGATCACCTTCGTAGTGTCTCATCAGAATCTCCTATGTCATTCACATGTTTATATTGTACTCTGACTCACTAGCCACTGATAGTTCTCTATTTACAGTATATATATATTTCCATTACAACTTTCTCTGTTTACATCCTGTATCTTCTTTCAGTTCATGTATCTTACTTTACTGCATGATTATATTTTCTAACCTGCTATGAACTGTTGAGATGTATTGTGCTCGCTCCTGCCCTGACTGGACCTGTTGAAAATATTACAGAGGACGAGGAGGAGGCTGGTGTGGATACCTATTACGGTGCTACCTTAGATGAGATGTTGGACCTGGACCAGCAGCAGGTTCTACTAGATGTGGATGACGCACCCTTAGATTAGGATGTTTTCATTTACAGTATTCTATGGATGATTGTATATATTTGATACTGGGGATATGTATTTATCTTAGACACTTAGACTCTCTGTTTGTACTTGGGAATTTCCTTTCTTTTCAGCAGTTTTATCTATCTATCTATCTACTATCTTATCATATGCCTTAGTTGTGATTGAGTTTACTTTCTGCTATGTCACCCCCATTCAGGGAGTATAAACTGTTTAGCTTTATATTGTTAGATGTTGTGACCTAGGACAGCGTTCTACCGCCGACACTGCAGCGTAGGATGGACGTACACACTTCTCGTACCCTTACTCTAGGGTGCGGATCGTGACAAACAGCTAGAAGATAACGGCTAGAATTCAGGGATCCGAACCTACATTAACAATATCCTGTCCTTAGAACTTAAACCAAGATTGGCTAATAAACCACTTAACGTAAATTACGCTAATTATAGAAATGTGCCATACTTAAATGATTTTAAATATAATATTTTTGGTAAGAACTATTTTATTAATATTTTGTAAATAGGCGAAACATAAAGTATTTTGGAATATTAACACAAAATATGATTTTTATCGAACATTATTTTAATAGTAAAATTTCGCATAAAACTCGGAATATGTGAAAACTAATATATTTATTTTCTAAATAAACTTTTGCAAAATATTTAACAAATACATTTCTTTTGTAAAGAAAATCATTTTAGTAATAAATATACGTAAAATCTTATTTTAAATAAAGTTACGATTTTATTAGAAAATATGATGTTATTACTAGTTTTTATTCCTTAATTATTAGCAGAAAAAGCTAAATTATGAAATAACTTTTTCTACCTAAAAACATGAATATACGGTTTTGGCCCATAAATATCATTTTCCTATATTAAAATACACTATGCTACATAATTAGATATTTGCTACTAAAATGGCCATTTGATTTAAATTAGCGTTAATAAACAAAATTACACTTTGCTATTTAACTAGTATTTTGCAGCTAAAATATTAACTAATGGATAATGAAAAGATTATTCTTAAAGTAGCTACGGCATCCATCATAATTACGTACTCGACGATCTAAAATAATAATCTATTGTTAACGCTAAACATTCACTAACTCTAACAATTATACTATCTAATTAGGAAATTAATTTATAATAAACTAATTATTCCTAGGAACAAAAATAGGCTCTGTGAAAACTACAGAAAGGTGCGGGGGTATACCAAAAGCTGTAACGGAGCACCGAAGGGAGGCCTCGGACTCGGAACGCACATGGCACGGACACGCGTACACGGGAAATGGCATGGACACGCGCTGGAGCGGCGGGGGCTGCAGGAGACCGCACGGAAGACGCTGCCGGGGTCGGAGGACCGCACCGGAGGCACTGTCGGGCGCCGAGAGTCCGATGAGGCTGCCGGGGTGGCGCAAGTCGGCGGCGTGGAACGGCGGGGTGAGTGGTCTAGAATTGACGGGGGCGGCAAGGTGAGCACGACGGTGGTCGCGAATCAGGATTTGGTGGAGCAGGGAGAGAGTTATGGATTATTTGTGAAGGTGGGAGGGAGGAAGGATCTGTAATGCTTCTGATGGTGGAGAGGGTTTCTGAGTTTAACTCTACGTGAGGTTTCAGATCCGGATAGGGAGGAGAGTGCACGCGGGACCAGGAGAAAGGGGGTACGTAGGTTGACGGGTTGAGTCACTGGGTTCGGGTTTGGGTTAGAAAAATGGGCTTAAGTCATGGGCCTCACAACCTTCCCTCCTTAGAAAATTTTGTCCTCGAAATTTCAAAGATAAGGGTCGGGGTACAATCATGCCTCAAACGAGTAAGGGTATTCTTCCTCAACTGTCTCATGCCTAACTAGGCTAACTGTCCCATAGCAAATCTATGAAGTGCATTATCTTCATCAATCTATCCGCTATTCTCAAATAACATTCTTCCCTCCTTAGAAACACGGTCACTATCCACAATTATGAATTTTTGCTTTCATCCATGAATTGTGAATCATTGTCATAATCTTATAAAATTTGTCCTTCCATCTTTTCCTACTAAACACATATAATTTTTTTCGCAATATATTTTGTACTTCCTTCTGCTTGCTAATATATATCCAAAATTTAACTCTATGTCATACCACTACATGTATTCCGATCACGTTCTTATACATCTTATTCGTTCCTGACCAACATATTTTAATTTGGTACACTCCGTCTTGTTTTAATACTCTAGCTAGTATCAAGCCTCAGTAACCCAATATCACATTTAAAATCCAACATCACGTTTCAATACTCCAATTTGTCATGATCCTTGAAATTCTTATCATTCCTTGTTTTTCTATTGCACTCATATGTGATCACTGTGTAATTTATTTAGACGTCTATTTTTACCAACATGTATATATCTTGATTCCAAATCCTCATTTACCTATTTGATCCCGAATTTTCAATAAAATTAATTTTCATGTTTAAGCTCGAATCCTTCATCTTGATTTCTCTGTATCATTTTGACCAAACTTTTCTCTGTTAATTGTAATCTAATTACATCTCCCAACCTTGTATTATTTATAATCCTTCTATCTCTGGTTTCTAATTTATAATCTTTTGCACCATTCAATTCATAAGATTGACATCCTTAATTAGTTACACCATAAGTCCACAATTTCTTATTTCGGTCATCATTTATATATCTTTTGATTCATCGTGCATCTTCCTATAGTGCATCTCCATGCTTATCATTTAACAACCTCTAATCTACGATGTCAATTTGCTTGGTATTTACATCATTAATTATCCCTTCCTTGATTCAAATCACAAGTGTTCATATTTATCTCGTCTTTTTCCATAACTCATGTACTCTATAAATCTCTGCTATATATCGTTCCAGATTTAAATCATCAGGCACGATCGAATTCTAGGCATGACCACTAGGTGCAATGATAAAATATAGGCATGATCAGAATTATTTAGATATGATTCGGAATATTATTGTGATCAAAATTATTTTAGGCATGAGTAAAATGTAGGTACGATTAAAATATAATCAAATGATCATAAGATAGAGGAAAAAACCAAATACGATCTCGTAAAACAGAGAAGGCAAGGAAGAACGAACGTCAACAGATTATTTAGAAGACAAAATAATGGAATCTTCTGAGATGAGGGACTAAAAATTTCAAATCAAATTGGAATGGGGTATAAGGATTTGTGACTCAGAAAAAAATCAAAAAGTTATATGATAGTAGGATAGCGAGGGTGATTAGAATAATATAGCTATCCTAGGAATGTAATCAGATAAGATATTTCCATTGAGGACTGGGTGATGATCAAATGGAGGTAGAAAGAATATCGTATCACTATTCAATGGTCAGAAGATAGGATATGCAGAAAAAATAACCTACGAGATAACCATCTTATTAATACCCATACAAAAACCAATCTCTAACTCGCTAAACTAGCTAAACTCCCAGTATCTACAGAAAACTAAGGCAGCTTCCAAGGTATTAAAACTAAATCTATTTGGAATCACAAATCATCTAAATCAAATTTCCATCCGTCGTTGTATGTAAGTCGTATGCCAAATGTATTTCAAATTTTAAGTATTTCTCTCGATCAAATCATTTTACAGACATCAATTTCTTATTGTCAGTCATTCTTCCAAAACTGACTATATCAAAGTCACAATCTTCACTTGTTATAGTAAATCCTTAGAAAGTTGATCCATGATCTATATTCGAGAATTTCCAATTCTTGAAATCAATTGACCAAATTATAATCACTAATCAAATTTTAATATTTAACCATGCACATGTCAATCGTTCTCATCCAAACACATTAGCAAAAATATCACAAAATCTTAATTATTTTTACCATAACTAATATGAGTCTCCAATGTGGTAGAAATTGTAAACCCAATTGCTTCTTTCCAAATTTGCATGCCAATAGTCTTATCTCAATTCCTCACTGCTTATTCCTTCTCTAGAACCTATCATTCCATTGCTTGTGATATTCCTTCCATGGTTATATTCGTCCCTTCTGGGTACAGTAGTCATCTAATCATAAAAGTTGATTTTCGTCATTTGTTCCTTTACTTGATCCTCACATTTTCATGTTTATATATTATCCAAATTCACTTCCTCCATGAGAGAATCTTACCAAATTCTAGACTTTCCTCGCTAACTCTACCTACATCTTTCTCTATCTTCCATAACTCTTCTTTAATCATAAAATTCAAAGTCGTCAAATACCTTCATTTGTTTGAATGAGGTTTAGGCACTAGTGAGCACTACTAACGGTTCTAACCCAATAAGCCACAAGTTAAAATATACCACTCTCTCAAGACTAGCTTACTCAAGTTATTCTTCTACCTTTCTACCCTTTAGCTAACTAATATTTATCCCAAAGATGCCCTTACTAAAATGAGATAGGTAACAATCTATGTTTCTTCCGCATATAGCTATACACTATATACATATAGTCATCCATAAGATGTATATCAACTATTTAATATATAAAGATATCCACAACTATCTATAGCTTCCAAAATATGTAACAAAATATATGCAACGCACTAAAGTTGAACCAGGAAAGAGATTGAGCTAATAGAGATCGATATGGTCCTAATAAGTTCTAGAAAAATCAAGTAGAATTTCATAGGAAATCTATTCCTTCAGGCTTGTGATAAGAGATTTCTGAAAATAGAGACAACCGCTAAAAATGCAAATCCTCTAATCGGACAAAAGTCAGAATAATTTGATGGTGCTAAAAAGACAACCATGGTATGGATATAGTCTTAGTAATAGTCGGAAACCAAATATATTCGAAGTCACTTTGCCTCAAATTCATGCCTCGCCAGAGTGCACCTGACTGCAGTAAATTTTTGGCTCCATAACTTGAATAATTATAGGTTACCGAGTAGTTATCAACTTTATTCATTTTCTGGCTGAACAACATAGGAGACAAACATGATGCATTTAGGACATAGTCTCAATAATATCCGAAAACCTATAAATACCTGAAATCACTTCAACTTATAGTCTATGTCTCGTAAATGCCCAACTGACTACAGTAAACTCGCAGTTTCCATAATTTAGATGAATGGTTGCAACGCATATGTGCGAAGCCATATTAGGTCACTGAATATTTTCCCAACTTTGTCCATGGGAATTTCAAAGGGATAGCTCAACGATTCAAAAGTTTTCCAATGACTAAAAAAAATTCAATAATAGAATAGAATCAATTCTCTGACCATTCCTGCTTCATGGTACTCAAGGATTGAGTTTAGAAGTTTTCTAGGCCTTGAATTGATCAAGAAGTTGCTTAGTAGAGGAAATCAACAAATGAAAATACTCTCGGTCTTTGGAATAACTTAGAAAATGTCAATCAATATTGGAATTTATTTTTGAAAAATAATTCATTTGGAAGATTCGTGAACCAGCTAAGTTGAACCAATTCTTTTGTTAACAATTACCCTTAAAGCTTTATGGTTCCAAAAGATTACAGTACAGGATTAGTTCCGAGAAAGTCAATTGGAAATAAGGTCAAGACAAATGGTTGAATACACTAGTCGTAGAAATACTTTGGATAGTTAAGAGTTTATTACGTTTGCTAAAGTAGAATTTGAAACTCTAAATAGTGAATGGATCTAGATTCTAAATAAAGATAGAGAAGTAAGATTTGATCAAACTAATAGAGGAATTGGAAATAGGTTTGCTGAAGAAGGAAATTGAAAAGAAAAAAAAAATCTAATATTAGTCCATAAATAGCGAAAGAGTATAGATCCTAAGGGATGCTAGAATCTGATAAAGATATGGAAAAAAAAAATAACCCCCAAAATCCATGGGACACTAAAAGATACATAAAATCAAAAAAAAAATTATAGGCAGTAAAATATACCATCATACAATCGGCCTAATCGGGATAAGATTTAGGTACAAACATAAACAAGCTAACCTACGAAACTATAAGCAAGCAAAATAGATATTATATATAGATGATTTCGGCCCTATGTTGTAACAGAGTGAAAATAATCTAGGTATTATAGTTGTTTCTAGAGTTTGTTTTTCTAGAATCTCATTCTAGAACTAGGTCAGATTACAGGACTGCATGCTGGTCTAGACTAAGTTGACTAGACCAATTTACAGAACTAGACCTGCATGGGCCACCACTAAAAACATGTCACGACCCGATCCAAATGGGTCCAGTTGGATCATGCCCAGCCTGCACCGTTGTGAGACGGGGGCAGTAAGCTGTATCAAGCAGTGAACACAAGCAAGCAAAATCTAAAGCGAAAAGAAAATAATATTTTATTGAATCTGGAAAATAGTCTGAAATAAAAATACAAACAAAACAAGCATTAAGTTATTACATTGGTGTTTATTGCAACAAAAAGGAAATAACTAAACCAAAGGTACAACTAAAACTCTGGGGCTCCCTCGTCGGGTTCAGCTACCTCGTCAAGGTTCGGACCAGGTCCGCAGAAAGAGCTAAAGACGAGATCCTCGTCATCGCAGTCACCTAAAAATGTTGGGTTTCCAGTCATGAGGGAGCAAGAAACATATTTCCACATCTAACATTCTAAATAATAATTAAATAAAATGCAAGACAGTTTGAAATCAGTATATATTTTTGATAAATAATAATAAAAGACAACATGCAATATCTCTGGAACTACAATGATGCAATTCTACAATAGTGTTTTGAGTATATAACAGAATCTGTGACCGGCTGGATAGAGACAATATGTATACTGGCATTCTGGCCAAAACGACAGTATACGTTATGGCTCAACCCACCTGTGCAGTAGGGGTTAGCACGAGAGAGGCAATCGGTAAAGAATGGCTTTGGTCACAGACGTTATACTACTCCCCCAATCAATTCCCGAGTCAATGAGTCAATCAATCAATATGTCAATCGATGTGGAGTCCGAGAGGAATCCACTGTGAATCAGTGTCACTACAGTACATGAAACTACTAATGCATACATTTAATTATTAAAATAAAATGCAGACATGAAAGATATGAAACTTGTCTTGGGTGTAACCTCGGCGTGGTAAGCAACAGCTAGAAGGTAACGGCTAGAATTCAGGGATCCGAACCTACATTAACAATATCATGTCCTTAGAACTTAAACCAAGATTGGCTAATAAACCACTTAACGTAAACTACGCTAATTATAGACATTTGCCGTACTTAAATAATTTTAAATATAATATTTTGGTAAGAACTATTTTATTAATATTTTGTAAATAGGCGGAACATAAAGTATTTTGGAATATTAACACAAAATATTATTTTTATCGAACATTATCTTAATAGTAAAATATCGCGTAAAACTCGGAATATGTGAAAACTAATATATTTATTTTCTAAATAAACTTTTGCGAAATATTTAACAAATACATTTCTTTTGTAAAGAAAATCGTTTTAGTAATATATATATACGTAAAAATCTTATTTTAAATAAAGTTACGATTTTATTAGAAAATACGATGTTATTACTAGTTTTCATTCCTTAATTATTAGCATGGGGTCTAGAATTGACGGGGGCGGCGAGGTGAGCGCGGCGGTGGTCGCGGTTCGGGATTTGGTGGAGCAGGGAGAGAGTTATGGATTTGTTTGTGAAGGTGGGAGGGAGGAAGGCTCTGTGATGCTTCTGATGGTGGAGAGGGTTTCTGAGTTTAACTCTACGTGAGGTTTCAGATCCGGATGGGGAGGAGAGTGCGCGCGGACCAGGAGAAAGGGAGTACGTGGGTTGACGGGTTGAGTCACTGGGTTCGGATTTGGGTTAGAAAAATGGGCTTAAGTCATGGGCTTCACACTTACCATGTCGTATCGGTGAAGACAAGTCACATATTTAGTTTTTCTTCGTATACAGTCTTTTAACTTGTCTGTTGTCTTATATTTAGTTTTTCTTCGTATAAAATTTTTTTATACTACTGGGGTGGTCATTTTGAATCTAATGGAAAAATCTCTTTGCCTTTTCTCTCCCCTCCCTCCCTCCCTCCCTCCCTCATCACTCTAGCTGGTTTTTAATCATCACAAGAGCAATGTTTTTTAAATTGTATTAACCAACAGTGACTACTTGGAATTATAACTGATATCTTCAAGAGTTGTTTACTGTAATGTATGGACTTAAAAGGTGTTATCCCTTTATAGTCTACTTCTAGAGTTGGTCAGTGGTCATTTATCTCCAATCTTGCTCAATCTGTTAATTTAAGGTTCTATCTTGTATTCACAGATTGACCCAGTAAAATACAAGAGCATCACATCAGGATTTGGCATCTTGCTGAAAGAGCAGGGCGCTAGAGGTTTCTTCAGGGGATGGGTGCCAACCTTGCTTGGCTATAGTGCACAGGGTGCATGCAAATTTGGATTCTACGAGTTCTTCAAGAAATATTACTCTGATATTGCTGGAACCGAATATGCTGCCAAATACAAGACCCTCATATATCTTGCGGGGTCTGCGTCTGCTGAAGTCATTGCTGATGTAGCTCTCTGTCCCATGGAGGCAGTGAAAGTACGGATCCAAACACAGCCTGGGTTTGCTAGAGGTTTGAGCGATGGCCTTCCGAAGTTTGTCAAGGCTGAAGGGGCTATGGGGTTGAATTCTATATTTACTCAATTTTGTTCTCATATATTGCTCGTTGGCTCTTCTTCTTTTTGGTTATTTAACTACTGATGTATAATTTACAGATTGTACAAGGGTTTGGTTCCATTGTGGGGGCGCCAGATACCATGTAAGCATATATCACCCACTTTGCATTTTTCTGAAAATATGTTTCTTTTTCTGCCCTTGTGTGTGTTTTACTTTGCTTTTTGCTATAAATTTATGCTTGTGATGTTAATCATTTGACACCAAAAATGGTCTTAAATCTATAGATACCTTATTCTTATTTACTAATAGTTGCCTAGGCCCAAGGATCCACTAGGGGCTGGGTCATTAACAGTGAACATAAGGCACCATAGCTTTCTAAGTAGTAGAAGTTGCTGATTTTGATCCTGTATCAAATTTGTAGGTTTTATGTTGAAATATTTGATTGTGCTGCTCTTTGGATTGTTATATTTAACATCTACACCGAAGGACCAATATAGCAAACAACTTCAGCTTGGAGTGAGTTTTGCTGGAGGTTGTGGCTGGAGTGTTCTGTGCCATCGTTTCACACCCTGCCGATATTCTTGTGTCCTTCCTCAACAATGCTAAGGGAGCCACTGTTGGTGATGTATATCTCTAGACCTATCTAGTTTTATCTTCTGCCTCAATCATTTATCCTTGTCTCACGTCTGCTCACATGGTTAATTATATAATGACATGTATGTCACCCTCTAAATGAGTTTCCATTTGTTTCTTTAGGCTGTTAAGAAGCTTGGAGTCTGGGGCCTGTTCACTCGTGGTCTTCCACTTCGAATAGTCATGATTGGCACCCTAACTGGAGCACAATGGGGAATCTATGATGCTTTTAAAGTCTTTGTTGGCCTGTAAGTTCGATTCACAGCATTCATCTTCGTCCTTAATATATGTTTGTTTTGTTAGCGTCATTAATACATATTCTTAACAATATGATTTTGCTTTTCAGGCCAACAACTGGAGCAGCTGCTCCAGCTGCTGCACCAGTCCAGGGTCTTGCAAAGTGACCAACTAGCAGCATGGCTGGTGGACAATCATTTGTTTTTCAAAGATGTTAAATAACAAACTAGTTTCTGATACTAAAATTTCCAAGTTGGATGGGAGTAGTATTCCTATTTTGAGGGTCTGTTGCAGACCACTATTTTGTTTTGTGGGGTGGTTTTGCTTTCATCCCCTAGGGTTGAGAAACATCTAACAAGATGAACGAAGAAAGAGTAGCAATAAATTAAACTACAAGTCTGTTATAACTTTTTTGTTTCATCATTATATTCTCAAGTCTTTCTAATATTTTGTTCACCGTTTGAAAATCGTGTTGTTGCTAGGCGGTGCGACTGATTGACATAATGCTACAGTTTGTGGATGGGATGACATCAATTGTTGCTAGGGATAGTTTCTCTGAGTCTCTTGTGGCATTAGGAAGGAATCAAGGATCCTAGCAAAACAAATGTGCAGGTATCAAGAAAAGAAACTACATCACGTAAGTTGAGTTTGGGTTTGTCATCCATGAGTGGCGTTTTTGTTATTGTTACAGCTCTTTCGACAGGGTGGTTTTATTGATTTACTGCACAAAGTCATGTGGTTTTGAAAATTTTAAGTTCGGATACTATCAAATGAAGAAACGAGGATGACAATTTGTACAAAAAAATCGAGTGTTGTATAAGCAAACAAGCAAGTTGCAGATAATTATGTTGATTGACAGTCTCCATGAAAATAAGTAGACCAACCAACTAGGCACTAGCATGAAAAAAAATCAACTCACCAACATGCTAATAGAAGGATCGACAAACACTTTTCAAGATGCCAAGAACTACACCAAAAAAGTTCTAAAGCCACTAAACGTCAAAGAATATAACTATAACAGAACTGGTATATGCAAGTGCTCAATTCCATGATATGCAAAGCTACACATTAAACATGTTCATGCTGATTACTTCAAAATTCAGAAATAACCAGTATTGAAACAAGAGTAAAACACCACAATTAATCCTTTTTTCTTTTCTTTTTTTTGCACCGAACATAGGGGTCAAAAGTAAGAATATTTCCTGTGGGGTAGTATAGCTGGTCCAAGCAAATGTGACCAACAAACAGCAGCAAAATCGACTTAGTTGATTGCAAGAACTACAAAGAGTTTATTAACAGTTGGGCTACACAACAAAACAAGCGATAGTATGTTGCACTAAAACGCCTTGGGATCTGAGAATCCTAGTATATTGACGGAACAAAGTTAAAGCTCACAATTAATACAGAACACTGGTTCAAGGACACCAGAGTGATGTTTGTCATACTACTACTTATAAGTTGCTTCTCAAGACTCTTTCCGATCTGCTGGCAAACATTGGATAGTTTTTGCAACGGCTACAGCAGCATCCCCTCGTTTTAGTATGCTATCAAGCTCCCCTACCTTCTCTAATAGTGATTCAATATTTGAATTGGCTGAAGTAACTAATTTATCTGCGGTCTTCAGAGCATCACATAACTACAACAAAAACAAGGCATTTGTTTTAATGAACAGCATTCCACTAACCCCATGGAAATTCTAACGTGAATATTCTTCAAACCTTCAGTGTTAAAGCTGTCCATGAGTGATCAGTCCCTTCCAGTGACTCGATCAGTTTATTGTAGTCATCCTGATGAATGCAGAAGAAATTCTTAATACTTAAATGCATGTTTGCACAGAGATGGAAAAAGAAAAAGCTGACCACAGAATAGCATATGGACATTGCATGAAATGTGCACCAACTTCCATTCCAACAAATGCATGTTCTAGAGCATAACTGAATCCTATCCATGATTAAATGCTTAGAACAAAATAGCTGTCAATGATTTCTTACACTACCATCTTATATTACTTATCAACTATGTACTTATAAACTCGAAAAATTCATTTGTTCTTCAGCTGATGATACAGAAAGCAACTTATGCTTGATTGAAATAACTGACCAGGATTTCATAGTAGTTAGAGGTTGTGTCAATTCAATAATTAGTTTGATACACCTCTTATATTTTATTGGAAGATCACAGCCGACAATCTTTCCACCACCTCAGTGAGGGGTATCAATTTTATTGGAAGCTTACAGCCGACAATCTTCCGCCACCTCAGTAGCAGATGCACAAAAACTTTCCAGGGGAGCAAAAAATGCACCAACTTAAAATTTAAGAGACATCATATAATATTTTTAAAAGAATTATAAATCAATAATATAAAATTTATATGACAATCACGATGCAGGGGCAAGCAAGTTTTCAACTCAAAATCTCGAGTATGAAGGCCATGACTTAACCAAACCGAGGCACCATTTGGTTGTTTAATATAGGACAATGAAGTAAAATATAGGGCAATCAAAGACTATATACATGGAAACTAAAAAACTCAAGGGGAGTGGCATGTCATGGACATATTGATTGTTGTTTTTTCTACACTTCAACCTGTGTGGTGCACGTCCTCCCTTCTCGAGGACTCATGCAAGACTTTCCCTAAACGAACTTAGCTAAAATATCTGTGTAGAAGAAAAAAAGTGGAGCACACAACGAATGGAACTTGGAAAGCTTCACTATTAAAGAAGATTAAAACTTCTTGGATGAATTGGGTGGTTTAGGGAATGAGATTCCTACTGTAGGCTTAAGGGCCTTACAGAGTTGCTAAGATTGTCCAACTTGTCACTAGTCTAACGGCTAGAACATTCTAGATACAACATTAACAAGACATCTATAGTAAGCATTTACATGCCTAGGAGATATCTAAAACTTTTAGAAACTGCAGGAATGCCAAGAAATATCTAAAGAACCCTACTCTGGGATATTCTAGACTTTGAGAAAAGAAAATCCCCCTTGATAGGTTATGCAGACTAGTCTTGTGGGACAAATTTTGTTCAAGATATTTTTTCCCTCTCAATGCGTCGAACACGTTGTCGATGAATTGTCCAAATCTCCAATGGCTTCTACTTCCTTGTCAAACGATGTAATCATGGTCGTTGCATGTCTTGTTACTGGGAAGGGCCTTCCTAATTCTGGATTGACCTCATGTACACCTTGCAAAACGTCTCAAATCGGGGTACTCGTTTTATGAACACCATGCCCCTCTCCTTGTTCTCAACAAGCATTTGCCTTGCGTCAGCCTACTTCTTTGTCTCTTTCACCAGATCTGCCAAGCAAGATCTGTCTTCTTCAGATCAGTTGAAAAGCAGTACGTCAGAACTTTTCCCATGGTCCACATCCTAGGCATGAAAAGAGGCTCGGTGGACTTTTCCCATGGTCCACATCTTTTGTCGTTAGCACACGAGACAGGTATATGCACAGTCCGCCACGCCTCGCACTTGTGAGGCCTATAGTAAGTAGTTTGAATAATGTGACATGTCAAAGCCTTCTGTACCTGGATATCCAACCCACTTTGTATTGTGACCTTTAAGCAACTCTTTGCACGAGACTTTCAATCTCAACACGAATATGATGTCACTCTTGGTATAGAGAAGCTCGTTCTCCTGCCAAAACTTGCGTCTTGCGACTTTACAAATCTTTGTTACGTAGGATTCTCGACTATACCCTCCTCGACACGATTAGGGCATCTCCCTTTCACAAACATATTGTTGTCAGCTTTGCCTCCCCTCACTATCGATTACACGGGTTTTCCTGTCCGGTTGATAGCACGATCCACCTCCCTCCGTGAAGGTAGTCCTCAGAAGCTCCTGGTAATGACATCCTTGAACTTCTTAGGTACATCAGTAGTCTCGGGTGGAAGATCATCCTTCTCAAAAGTCCTTGTCAGACACAACCAAGTAGGTCGCCTCCCTATGCTTGATGCCTTCCTCAAGCTAAAGTCGGAGAGGGATTTCTCCTTTGTCAGATAGTACCGTGTAATATTCACCATGAACGACAAGCCTTACTCCATAATGTCGACGACCCCCAACTTGTAGCACTCGAACCACTATAGTAGAAATTAGGAAATCCATACAAGTATTCTTTTGAAATTGTCGAGAAGTGTGGCGCTAAAATTGGCAACCCTCCAAACCATAGTTTGGAGTATCTTCCAATATCGATATAGTTTGACATGCTCCGATTCGATTTTGACCGATACCGATATCGATGTAGAGGGATCTATTTCTCATTAAATTCGGTAGAAAAATTAAATGAAAAATACTCATCAGCAAGGGCTTAAAAGCATGTAAATGAAGAAACTTTATTCATCGCATGTAAAGCAATCCTAAGAGTGACAATTATTTCATTCAGTCTCAAAACTATTAAGAAAAAACACATTAAATACTTACTATGCCTAATAGTAAGGTTGTGGATGCCCTATGTCGGGCTTATGTCGGTTTGGGTTTTGAAATGTTCGATCTCGAATGTTGGAGACATTTTAAAATGTCGAAAATATTACATATTATATATAATAAATGTTCTAAACGTCATTAAACTAGAAACTAAAATAACACAATAACAATAAAATTCCAAGCAAAAAATATTAACATATATCAAGTAATTTAAGAGTCTAATTAAGATAAATACAAATTAAAAAAACTACTAAATTGTCTATTCCTCCAAACTCTTAGCTTGTTACCAACTAGACAATATGTCATTTTCTTTATGAAAAGAAATGTCGGCCAACAAGTCAGACATGTCAACCAATATCTATGACACTGCTCAATAGCAAAAAAAAAAAAAAGTCAAACAACACTTTACAAAAAAAAAATTCTTTTCGATATTAACTTTTCCCTTCTTTTGAACCTTTTCAGAGTTAAAGAAAAAATGAATATCAACAACGGATTTGAAGTTAACCTTGGATCGTTCAAAGAGGCATGTTATTCACACACTAAAACAAGAAAGAATGAATTTCCAGAAGACATACATAGAAACGGGAGCCTAGTAATATAGCGACATGCCATGAGCTTAACAACGCCTACGCTGGTTGAGCATCATTTGGGATCTTGAGTTAAGATACCTCAAGACTTGTCCAACACAAGGGATTCTCTACTCTCGGAATGGACAACTTCCTATATCCTCCTATTCTAATCCTATATGAGAAAAGACCTAGGGAGTGAAGGCTGGTTCACAATCAGCATTCTACATCTGATTATTGCACTCTAATAGGAGGTCACTCTACCTCCTCTGACTAAGACTATAGGATGTTCTTGCGAATTATGACATTTCGGCCTTCTTTCGAAATGTGAACAAATATAGCATGTTGGTTGCTCAACCGTATTTTAGTTATCTTACGTAGAGCATCGAATTTGGTTGTTTGAACTGACCATCGAATTAAATGTGAATAACCCTTCTTCCTCTCTTTGAAACAAGGGACGCTTCCGGTTTTGTGCGTACTTCAAACAATTTTGGCTTCTCAACATTACTATATATCTAGAGTTGATAATTTTTTAGGAGAAACTACCGACCTCAATCACTTGTTGTCGTTACTCAACCGTGTCTGTTAACCATTTCTGTTGAGGTCTATCTTCTAATATTGAAAATCAAAAATTTGGAATTTTAAATAATGTAATGGACGACGACGGGAATTGAACCTGCGCATGGTGGATTCACAATCTACTTCCTTGATCCCCAAAGGATACTGAAATGGGAGAAAGGGGAGTTGTTGGTTATTCCTTTAGTAATGAAACTAATGACCTTTCTTTAGAAGAAGGCTTGGATCTAGGGAAGTTCCCAGAAGTCAATCAAGGCCTGTATCCATTCCTGGCTCACATTCTTTTTCTACACAAGTACGAGCATGTAGACATCCTTTCTTATTCTTTGCATCAACCACTGGTTTCTAATAGTCTCCTTATTAGAGATTCTCCTATTCCTTATTGCCAAATATACCAGATTAAGCAATTAAAGATATGTCTAACCAGGATATAGTCTCTGGTCCCCTTGGGGCTGAAGGCCGGTATTGCTTGAATGGACTCGAGCAACCCAAGGGCAGAAGAAATTTTCAAGGAATCAGCAATGGGCCTCCAAATATCCATTGTATAGGAACACTGAAAGACCAAATGTTCTATACCTTCATCATTCCTTTGAAAAAGTACACATCTTCTATCTTGAACCAGTCCATGGTGATACATATGATCCCAAGTTTGCAACCTATACTTGAGAGCTTTGTAAGTACAATACGACATATTAGGAAAATGTCCACAGTACCACAGTACATCATACCAGTCCACCTTCATCTGCAGATGGTTTAAAGTATCGGCCGATACCGATCCGATACGGCCGATACCGATACGGTTTGGCATGGCCTGATCCGATACCGACCGATACCCGATATTGATCGATACCGACATTGGGGGTCTCTTTTTCGGTCAATTCGGCGAAGAAAAATTAAACGAAAAAGACAAATCAGCAAGAGTTTAAAGCATAATAAAGTTGTAAAAGCATGTAAAAGAAGAAAATCAATCAATTGTGTATAAACCAATCGGTAAGTGTGACTACAATTTCATTTAATTTCAAACCTACTAAGAAATAACACTGAAAATACTTAAAGTTATGCCTAAATGTATAAAATATATGTTTTTAAATGTAAATAATTTATTAATAATTATTTGTTTTCCGATACCAAAAAATCCGATACTCCGATCCGAAACCGCCGATACTACCGATACCAATACTCAGAGGAATAGTCTGATACCGATTCCGATACCGATACTGTGAACCTTGCATCTGATCTCCTCTAACTATCAAATATACATTCTTGAAAGAGAACTATGTAGTGTCCCGCTCCTAGCGGTTCACTATGTAAGGCTTGTGGCTTGGCTAACTCGGTCGGAACCGAGTATTGGGGAAACTTACCGTCGGCATCGAATCGATCACGGACAAGTGCATAAGAACCTTTCCAACTAATGGATTGGTTTCTCTTGAAATGCGTCCAAGAGTTTTCTCTGGATGTTTTGCTGCTGGTTTTGTTGCTTGGTTTTGATGGATGCTTTTCTGAATGATTTTCGATAATTTGATTCTTGCCCGTTTTCAACGATTTGCATAGCATTCATTCTTGAGAATTATGAGAGAAGAGAACACTACGAGACGGATTATTAACCAAACTTTTGGTGCCAATGCAGACTGACGCGTGACGGAAGGCTAAGCGTACAAGTGTTCCTCTCTCTCTCGACGATTCTCTAATTTGGTGAGTGTGGATCTCTGTGGTGGTATTGTCCCTCTCGCTATTCCTTCATGCCAACTAAATAATTGTCTTGCAACATCCGTTGATCGATATCAAGATGCTAATGCTACAAGTCAATACCACTAAGATGCTAGAGATAGAACATTGAAATGAATTGATTACACTGCAATGAATTGAACATTGAAATATTGAATTGATGCCTAGAATGATGGTTATGAAATGCTAAGAATGATCATGTTGCCTATTACTTCAAATATTCTATGCACACTGTGTATATCGAGTCGGACACACATTCGCCTGACCATGGACAACTTGTATACAAGGATTGAGCAATAATTTCCTCGAACGATACAGGGGCACTGGTACCGATTCGGCCTAGGAGGAAATAATGAAGTGCTTTGGGAAAACATGAGTAATGCGAGGCATCATAGAGGCTAGCTCCCTACTGTGCTGTCATCTCATTATCTTGAAGTCCCAAATGCAAATGAATGAATGAAAAGAGTCCATATGGTTTAACAACACCAGTGGTCACATCGTGGGAATGTATGCTAATCAATGTCTTATGCAGGGGCGGTAAGTATATTATTATTATCATGTATCTTATGCAGGAAAGCTGGATTCGGCCAATGGTAAAGTAAACATGGTTTTATGAACTACCATGTCATTTGAATTGTGATTTACTCTAAATGTTGCCTGTCCCTTATAAGTTCATATCTTTAAAATGTTTGTTATTAATAAAATGTTGGTTTAGCTGAGTGGGCCAACGGGGCTCACCAGCGCATTGTTATAATGTGCTGACCCCTCCTCCACAGGTACTGGAGAAGGCTCGGGCGCACATCGCAATTAAAGCTTTCTGAACTGCTGTTTCCTTTCAAGTTGTTTTTCCCTAAAGACGCACAAAGTATTGCGGAGATTTCAAAGATAGCTGTTTATACTTCAAGTACTAAAGGGGCATGATGTATGGAACGGGAAATTATTTCATGGCAGCCTATCAATTGTACTTCTTTTCATGAATCAATGTAGCCGAAAAGGCATTTCAAATATTATCGAGAAAAGTTGTATTCTGACTACAATCATCAATAAAATGAATATTTTTCTTCCTATTCCGCTTACTCAATGTCTCCGCAACTGTGGCTTATTTTTCAAATGTGATGAATTGATATAAATGTGCATGTTCTAGCCTTGTACAAGTGCAACTCCAGACTTGTACGGCATCACGCCTTAGCGAGGACGATCGATTAGGCGTGAATCGAAGCAAAGCGAGCGATTCCCCGAATGGGGCGTGACAAGTTGGTATCAAAGCAAGGTTTCACTTCCTCGGATTTCAAAAATAAATGTTTCAAAAAGGAAGTCTTGATGCAAATTTTCTCGATTGATGGTGTCGATAGCGCTGGCATGAAATAATGTTCCATACAATAAGCCCATAAATATTTTATGAGTGCTAATGAAATTATTTCTTTGTTGTAGAATGACCAAGGGTGATAGCGCAAAGACGAATTCATCGTCTGACCCAATTGAGAAACTGATTAAGCAAATGGAGGCTCAGAGGAAGCAGAGCGAAGCTCAACATCGCACGCTTCAAGAGCAACTGCAGTATCAGTTTTAGGAGCAGCTAGATGCTCAACAAAAACAAGTGGATAGTCTAACTCAGATTGTCACCAAGCTGTCGGCCGATTCCAATGTTTCTGCAAAGGCCGCAGCAACCGAGACCGTGGAGGTGCCGGCAGAGAAATCTGAGACGCCGACACGGAAGAGAACGAGCTTCAAGTTCTCTGAATTTAAGAGTTGCGACCCGCCTGAATTTAATGGAAAAGAGGAGCCAGATGAGGTGATGGGCTTCTTGAACACACTGGAGGGCTATTTCCGAATGTTAGAGATTCAGGGCAGTAAGAGAGTGGAGTGTACCGCTGTACAACTTCGTCTCAAGGCCTAGGAATGGTGGATTTCGCAGAGACAGACACTTTGCGGAAATAGTCAGGATATAAAGATGTCTTGGGAGGCCTTCTAGCAGGCTTTCATTACTCAATTCATTCCACCCGTTGTCCGACAACAAAAAGAGAATGAGTTCATTGCACTTCGACAAGGCAGTATGTCAGTGCATGACTATAAGACAGAGTTTTTGAAGAGAGTCGCATTCGCTGGGTACATGGTACCGAATGACGACGCCAAGCGAGGAAGATTTGTGCAAGGCTTGAATGAGGGCCTAGAGCGGGATGTGCTAACTCGAAAATGTACGTCTTACCGGAAGGCGTATGAGACAGCTCTCGAGATGGAGAGATTTCATAAGCCGGCTAGTCGTGAGACAATGAAGAGCAACCAAGGACTCAATATTCAGAAACGACCTTGGTCTGCTAGCAGGAACGACGCACCTAAGCGTCACAATACTGGAGACAATAGGGGGCCTCAACATACAGAACGTTGTAAATCATGCAACCGTTGGGGACATCGATCCGAAGATTGTCGGGTTAAGTGTTTCAAATGTGGCGAACAGGGCCATAAGGAAGTTGACTGCAGGAATAGAGGAGGGAATCAGTATCCTCCTCGTGGGCATAACAATAATCAGTATCGTGGGCATAACAACAATCACAACCGGGGCCAATATAACAACCAGCATCGTGGCGAAGCGCCACCAGCCTTACCGGCTCCAGCTGGGAATGCACCGAATCAACAAGGTGGGCAAGCAAGGGTTTATGCCTTGACTCAGGCAGAAGCCCAGACCGCGGAGAATGTTATAACAGATACGTTGCTATATAAAGGCACACCTGCAAGAGTACTTTTTGATTCTGGCGCTACTTATTGCTTTATCTCTTCTGATTTTGCAACGGAAAATAAATTTTGTATGACTCTATTAAAGACAGCTTTGTGTGTTAGCACTCCTTCGGGAGTAGATATGCCTGCAACTTTGATTTGCAGGGACGGCTACATTAAAATTGGAGGCAAGACTTTATCTCTGGATGCAATTATACTCGACATCAAAGAGTACGATATCATCTTGGGAATGGACTGGCTCAGCGCCTGTCATGCAACGATTGACTGTGCGGATAAGAGAGTTGTGTTTCGCCTAACCGGAGAAACAGAGTTCTCTTACTCGTGCGGCTCGGCGTTCCAAGGACCTATGGTAATATCGACAGTTACAGCAAGGCACATGTTGTACTCAGGGTGTGAAGGGTTCCTTGCTTCTGTTTTTGATACTCAAATGAAGGGTGTAGATTCGAATCAGACCGAAATTGTGGTAGAGTTCCCCGATGTGTTTCCGGACGAGATACCTGGAATGCCGCCGGATAGAGAAATTGAATTCACAATTGATACATTTCCGGATACTCGTCCGATATCAAAAGCGCCGTACAGGATGGCTCCGGCAGAATTGAAGGAACTAAAGGTGCAGCTACAAGAATTACTAGACCGGGGATACATTCGCCCAAGTGTATCTCCATGGGGAGCTCCAGTGCTGTTTGTAAAGAAAAAGGATGGGACGATGCGGCTGTGCATCGATTACAGAGAACTAAACAAGGCAACCATCCGTAACAAGTATCCCTTGCCCAGAATAGATGATCTGTTCGATCAGCTACAAGGGGCGACCGTGTTTTCAAAAATCAATCTTCGTTCAGGATACCATCAGTTGAAGATCAGACCCGAAGATGTTCCTAAGTCAGCATTCCGTACGAGATACGGACACTATGAGTTTTTGGTCATGCCATTCGGCTTGACTAATGCTCCAGCAGCCTTCATGGATTTAATGAATAGAGTGTTTCGACCGTTCTTAGACAAGTTTGTTGTTGTGTTCATCGATGACATCTTGATCTACTCAAAGGATAGGGAGACTCATGTCGAGCACTTGAGAGAAGTACTTCAGACGCTGCGGGACAACCAGCTCTATGCAAAGCTAAGTAAGTGCGAGTTTTGGATGAACAGCGTGTCGTTCCTAGGACATGTTGTTTCGGCAGAAGGTGTTGCCGTTGACCCAAAGAAGATTGAGGCAGTTGTGGACTGGAAGCAGCCTGCATCAGCTAGTGAGATACGGAGTTTTCTTGGTTTAGCCGGATACTACCGTAGATTTGTGAAAGACTTTTCGAGAATCGCGTCGTCTTTGACTCGCCTAACCCAGAAGGGAGTCGTATTTAAGTGGACCGACGACTGTGAGAGTAGTTTCCAAGAACTCAAGCAGCGGCTCGTCACGGCTCCAATTTTAGCACTCCCAGAGGGCTCTGAGGGATTTCAGATCTACAGTGACACGTCGGGACTTAGTTTGGGATGCGTTCTTATGCAACATGGGAAGACAATATCTTATGCTTCGAAACAACTCAAACAGCATGAGAAGAATTACCCAACACATGATTTGGAACTGGCGGCGATTGTGTTCGCGTTGAAACTGTGGCGACACTATCTCTATGGTGTGTCCTGCGAGATCTTCACGGATCACAAAAGCTTGAAATACATATTCACACAGAAAAAATTGAATTTGAGGCAGCGGCGTTGGTTAGAATTGATCAAGGATTATGACTTGACAATCTCCTACACGCCGAGTAAAGGAAATGTGGTAGCTGATGCCTTGAGTCGGAAATTTGTTGGGTCCCTAACAATAGCAAAAGAGGTACTACGGGATCTTGAAGAGATGGGCATCGAGTTCAGGATCCGTCCGCAGAATGTGCAGTTGGCTCAGTTACAACCTGAGCCGAGTCTCCAGGGAAAGATTAAGATTGCTCAGAAGGATGACCCATTTCTGCAGAAGATACGCGAGTTGATTCTAGCAGGAAAGGCGTCAGACTTTACCGTTGAAGATGACACTATTCGTGTCAAGGGAAGATTGTGCGTCCCTAAGGATGAGGATATCAGGAAGGAAATACTAACCGAGGCTCATTTCGCGAAGTATTCCTTGCACCCGGGAAGCACGAAGATGTATAAGGATCTGCGAACAACATTTTGGTGGCATGGTATGAAGAAGGATGTGGCTCTATTCGTGTCACAATGCATGGCTTGTCAGCGTGTGAAGGCCGAACACCAACGGCCAGGTGGAGAACTACAAAATTTGGCTATTCCACTGTGGAAGTGGGATAATATCTGTATGGATTTTATAGTCGGTTTGCCAAGAACTCAGAAGGGAAATGATGTGATTTGGGTTATCGTGGATAGATTAACCAAGTCGGCACATTTCATTCTATAGTATCGGATAGAGACGGAAGATTCTTGTCGCGATTTTGGATAAGTCTGCACTCAGCAATGGGCACAAAGTTGAACTTCGGTACGGCTTACCATCCGCAGACTGATGGTCAGACAGAGAGAGTAAATCAGATTCTGGAAGATATGTTGAGATTGTGCGTGCTCGATTCGAAGACAAATTGGGACACACATCTCGCATTAGCAGAATTTGCCTATAACAACAGTTATCAGGCAAGTATCCAAATGGCCCCGTACGAAGCCTTGTATGGACGGAAATGTCGATCACCGATATGCTGGGATGAAGTCGGTGAACAGCAAGTGCTCGGACCAGAACTTGTAGAGCAGGCCGTCGAGAAAGTTTGCTTAATTCGATAAAGACTTAGAGTTGCTCAAAGTCGACAGAAGAGTTATGCGGACGTACATCGACGACCTTTGGAATTCACGGCAGGAGATCACGTCTTCTTGAAGGTCACACCCATGCGAGGTGTGATGCGATTTGGGATGAAAGGGAAGCTGAGCCCGAGATTCGTCGGACCATTCGAGATTTTGGAGAAGGTAGCCTCAGTGGCTTATCGACTTGCACTACCTCCGGCCTTGGCTGATGTGCACGATGTCTTCCATGTATCCCAACTGCGGAAGTACGTGCACGATCCAAGCCATGTAGTGAACTTCGATCAGCTACAGCTGAGCGCTGACCTATCCTACACTGAAGAGCCTGTCCAGATTTTGGACAGGAAAGAGAAAGTTTTGCGGAATCGGACAGTGTCTCTAGTCAACGTGTTGTGGCGGAACCATGCTGTCGAGGAGTCGACGTGGGAGTTGGAAGAGGAAATGCGGGTGAAGTACCCCTCGCTGTTTGATAATTTTGAGGTAGGACCTTTGCTTTAAGTTTCGAGGACGAAACTTTTTCTTAGTGGTATATTATGTAGTGTCCCGCTCCTAGCGGTTCACTATGTAAGGCTTGTGGCTTGGCTAACTCGGTCGGAACCGAGTATTGGGGAAACTTACCGTCGGCATCGAATCGATCACGGACAAGTGCATAAGAACCTTTCCAACTAATGGATTGGTTTCTCTTGAAATGCGTCCAAGAGTTTTCTCTGGATGTTTTGCTGCTGGTTTTGTTGCTTGGTTTTGATGGATGCTTTTCTGAATGATTTTCGATGATTTGATTCTTGCCCGTTTTCATCGATTTGCATAGCATTCATTCTTGAGAATTATGAGAGAAGAGAACACTACGAGACGGATTATTAACCAAACTTTTGGTGCCAATACAAACTGACGCGTGACGGAAGGCTAAGCGTACAAGTGTTCCTCTCTCTCTCGACGATTCTCTAATTTGGTGAGTGTGGATCTCTGTGGTGGTATTGTCCCTCTCGCTATTCCTTCATGCCAACTAAATAATTGTCTTGCAACATCCGTTGATCGATATCAAGATGCTAATGCCACAAGTCAATACCACTAAGATGCTATAGATAGAACATTGAAATGAATTGATTACACTGCAATGAATTGAACATTGAAATGATTGAATTGATGCCTAGAATGATGGTTATGAAATGCTAAGAATGATCATGTTCCCTATTACTTCAAATATTCTATGCACACTGTGTATATCGAGTCGGACACACATTCGTCTGACCATGGACAACTTGTATACAAGGATTGAGCAATAATTTTCTCGAACGGTACAGGGGCACCGGTACCGATTCGGCCTAGGAGGAAATAATGAAGTGCTTTGGGAAAACATGAGTAATGCGAGGCATCATAGAGGCTAGCTCCCTACTGTGCTGTCATCTCATTATCTTGAAGTCCCAAATGCAAATGAATGAATGAAAAGAGTCCATATGGTTTAACAATACCAGTGGTCACATCGTGGGAATGTATGCTAATCAATGTCTTGTGCAGGGGCGGTAAGTATATTATTATTATCCTGTATCTTATGCAGGAAAGCTGGATTCGGCCAATGGTAAAGTAAACATGGTTTTATGAACTACCATGTCATTTGAATTGTGATTTACTCTAAATGTTGCATGTCCCTTATAAGTTCATATCTTTAAAATGCTTGTCATTAATAAAATGTTGGTTTAGCTGAGTGGGCCAACGGGACTCACCAGCGCATTGTTATAATGTGCTGACCCCTCCTCCACAGGTACTGGAGAAGGCTCGGGCGCACATCGCAATTAAAGCTTTCTGAACTGCTGTTTCCTTTTAAGTTGTTTTTCCCTAAAGACGCACAAAGTATTGCGGAGATTTCAAAGATAGCTGTTTATACTTCAAGTACTAAAGGGGCATGATGTATGGAACGGAAAATTATTTCATGGCAGCCTATCAGTTGTACTTCTTTTCATGAATCAATGTAGCCGAAAAGGCATTTCAACTATTATCGAGAAAAGTTGTATTCTGACTACAATCATCAATAAAATGAATATTTTTCTTCCTATTCCGCTTACTCAATGTCTCTGCAACTGTGGCTTATTTTTCAAATGTGATGAATTGATATAAATGTGCATGTTCTAGCCTTGTACAAGTGCAACTCCAGACTTGTACGACATCACGCCTTAGCGAGGACGATCGATTCGGCGTGAATCGAAGCAAAGCGAGCGATTCCCCGAATCGGGACGTGACAGAACAACCCTGTGTTATTAGGCTTCCAGATCCAGTAATCATCACTACTAGATCCGTCACCTACATTACCTAAGAACCCAGTTGTTGTGCTCTAGCCTGTGGTGGGGTGAGATTGTTAGGAGTAACCTCCTCCACTACATTGGCTGAGCATTTTTTAGTAAGAATTTCTTAGCGCAACTTGTTGACAGTAGCTTCCTCTTGTCCTTCTACAGCCCTCTCCCTAGGGGGCAACATTGGCTGCATGAATGCTCTCCTGGGAAGCACCCTGGTTCTCTCTCTCCCATTGGCTTGGATTTGAAAATGGCCTTTCAACAGTTGGACAGCGCCCAACTAAATGACCAAAGCTAATATATATATATATATATATATATATATATATATATATATATATATATATAGTCAACGATTACAACTATGAAGTTCAGGCTATACTCATTTTACAATCAACGGAATATCCACTCAGCTATTATAGAAGTATTAATGTTAGTATTCTCAGTTTTCCTACTACAATTTTGCATCAGCACTTGCACTTCCCTCCTAATCCTGGCACTGAGCCACTTAGGGTTTGTATGGCTTTTCTGAAACTCCCTATTGTTTCTCTCTTACCACAGAGGCCACACCCCTGCATTAAGCACATGCTGAGCAAGGAGTCCAACCTGATCTTGCTTCTTGACAAGAGACTCGTCTCCATAACTTCCTCCCTGAGATTATAGGATTTCTTTAAAGTTAGCCTTAATGTATACTTAGAGCTTCCCAGACTTGCCTAGAGAAGTTACACTGAAACAGAACATGCTCTAATGTCTCCTCAGTGCTCTTACATAGCGGACACAAAGGCATCAGTGTCCCCCCCATCCTCAAAGCTCGATCCTTGGTAAGCAGCCTCCCTTTCAGGGCCCTTAGAAATAGAAGGCCATCATAGGACAATGGCCAGAGAACCAAACTGCAGTGTACCATTCAACTCTCGCCAGGTTAGGCTTGAGCAGATGATAAGCAGAGTCCAAGGTGAAATTCCCTTGTTTGGTCAGTGTCCATATCCAGTAATCCCCTACCTTATCTCTATTGATAGGCAAAGTAACTATTTCCTCCCCCATAGTAGTAGAGAGAAGCAATCGATGAGGAGCCCCAGCCTGCAATATCTAAGATCCTGGCCACTGGAAAATATTCAGTGTAAGTCACATATGCATTCCACCCTTGTCGATCAATGATTCTACCCCCGGAAGCCATGGATCAAGCAAATATAGATTTTCCATTAGCTATTCTTCTCCTGATAACTGACTTCAGAAACTCCCTTGTCTTCAGTATGTTCTTCCAGGTAGAAGAATTTTTAGGAGAGGAATAGCAACTTTAGTTCCCGCGGATATTGATTCACATAAAGATTTTTTACGAAAGAAGTTATCTATATCCACCTAGAACTCAGTAGTTCCCGAGGATACAAGATTTTGGACATCGTTCAGCATGTGGAAGTTATCTAATGCGCAAGTGACGAAGGCTTGGAAACAACTTTTAAGTTCAAAAGATTTTGATCTTTTCTAAAATATACGAACTTCCACGTTTTGTTAGTTTTAAGGACAAATTGAAAAGAGGGCAAAATTTACTTGAAGCATATTGATAGAACAAAAAATGCTAAGTTTACAAGCATTGGGCTTACAACCCTTTTACAACTGCCTAGTTGGCAGTTGCTAATTGGGTCCCCCTACCCCCCCCCCCTCCCACCCCACCCCACATGGGGAGAGGGGACCCAATTAAAAACTGCCACCTAGACGGTTGTAAGTAGGTTGTAAGCTAAATGGTTGTAATTCTAGCATTGCTCTTGATAGAAATATGATGGAAACAATGAGTCGCAACGTGGAGCATCGCTGACACAGGAAGTGTTGTGGGTTTAACATGATTGTTGTTAAGTGTTATATTAGAACCATTAGTTAGTGGGCTTTAGTCCCACATTGCTTAGAACAATAGGAGAGGGGCTACCTCTCCTATATATATGTAGTCTCTCATGATTAATAAATCTATCCATTATTCCACTCTACATGGTATCATAGCCATAACCCATCCACCCCTCCACAAAGGAAAAAAAAAAAACCTAACCCTAATCTACCGCCCCCCACTGCTGCCGCCCTACCCCCCCGCTCCACCAGCGTTGTTGCCGTCGCAAAGACTGACCCGAGCTTTGAGCAATGGGAGATAGATGATAGTCAGTTGTTTACACAGTTGATGAACTCCATGGAACTATCGGTGGAAGACATGGTTCAGAATATAGACTCCGTTAAGGATTATGGACGGTCCTAGCAACGGCGTTTGATGGCAAACGCGATTTGTCTCGCATTTATAACTTCGTCATTGGCATATACAGAACAAATCAGGAAGACAAATTTCATAAAGATCACTTCAAGACATTTAAGACTATGTCTGATGAGATTGATCGTATATCGCCCCTTACAACAGATATCAATGAAGCTAGATGTAACGTCCCAAATGTTGCACCCCGCCCGAGGCCCAGTTGCATAACCTTTTTGCGGACCAAGGTTATGCGGAAAGCTTCCAGAACATTCTAGAAGATGGCGGAAGGCTCTAGAAGATTGTGGATCTCTCCGGAAGGCCCAAGATCGTTCTAGGAGGCCCAAGAAGCTTCTGGAAGGCCCTTGAAGTTTCCTTTTATGTTGCTAAGGAATAAACCTGGAATATGCCATTCCAGTTATGGTAGAATGTAATAATCCTTGGAATATTCCTTCCAGGACTTTCCTTGTATTGCTCTATGAGCACTTATAAAAGGGGGAGGCTCTCATTTGTTCCTCACCACCTAAAAATTGTAAGCATTCTCCAAGTCAATAAAGAGATTCTTACTAGCCCCATCTTTGCTCCACTATTCTAGTTTTCTTAGCGATCTAGCTAAGTCGGGGACGGGAAGGCTTGCACGAGTCTTTGAGGAGAAAGACAGTGCGCCGCACGGGACGAAGTGCTAGCAAAAACACTAAGTCCGTGACAAGTGGTATCAGAGCAAAGGTTCGATCGCCGTCATGTCTTCGACCGAAGCCATCATCAACGAGGAACCGGCACAACCCTCATCGCCTAAGGAGAAGGCGAAGACCTCGAGGAAGGGCAAGAGCAAGGAACCGTCGGTGGAACGGGCTCTTGGCGAGTTGGCTGGCCGGGTTGAGATGCTGGAGAAAGGCGTGACGGACGTCGAGTATCAAGTGGAGCAGAACCAAATGGCTCACGAGGAATTCGCCCAGGGTTTGGAGGCGGATGTCGCCACGGCTATGACGGAGTTCCGAGAGCATCTCCGCGAGATGCAGGCCGAGTTCGAGGAGGAACGAAAGGCCACGAAGGCGGAGATTGCTAAACTACGCAAAGAGCTACAAACCAAGGCGGAGGTCCTCGAGAGGGCCATTGCTGGTGGTCCGACTCCGAGGAGGGAGTCGACGCAGAGGGTGAAGTATCCAGAACCCAAATCCTTCACTGGCGTACGGGACGCGAAGGAGGTGGATAACTTCATCTGGAACGTCGAGCGTTACCTGAAGGCGGTCCGCATCGAGGATGAAACCGACAAGGTAAACACAGCGTCCCTATATTTCTCTGATGATGCTATGCTGTGGTGGCGACGCAGGTGCATCGATATAGAAAAGGGGCTCTGCAAGATCGAGACTTGGGAGGATCTCAAGAAGGAGATCAAGTCTCAATTCTACCCGAAGAACGTGGAGTATGTCGCGAGACGGAGCTTGCGACAACTCAAACACACCGGGTCCGTCAAGGAGTATGTGGCGGAGTTCACCCGCCTGATGCTTTCCATTTCCACTATGGGCGAAGAGGATCGCCTGTTCGCGTTCCTGGAGGGTCTACAACCATAGACGGCACAAGAATTGCAGAGGCAAGATGTGTCGGATGTGAACGCGGCTGTTGCGGCAGCCGAGAAGCTGATGGAGTATCGACGGAATGATGCCCCAAAGCCCAAGGAAAAGACCACCACCAAATTCAATGGTGGGGGAGCGAAGAAGAACAACGGAAAGGGAGGCCCGCCGCCGAAGGACAAGCCGCAAGCAAAGCCTTCGACGGAGCGGAAGATCGAGTGTTATGTGTGCGGTGGAAATCACCTCGCACGGGACTGTCCGAACAAGGGCAAGAGGGTGAACGCGGTCCAAGGCGAGGAGGCCGAGGACATGGAGCCTAAGAAGGGGGCTTACATGGGTGCCCTGCGCCTGTTGAATGCTTTGAAGAGCAAGGCGGTGGTGTCCAAGACCCCGAATCGAGAGCTGATGTACGTGGACGTGAAGATCAACGGCCACAACACCAGGGCGATGGTCGACACGGGGGCTACCCACAACTTTATCTCGGACGCGGAGGTCCGACGCTTGGGTTTGGCGCTGGAAAAAGACTCAAGCAAGATAAAGGCAGTCAACTCTGAGGCGCGCCCCGTGCAGGGGGTGGCCAAAGGAGTGAAGATCCAAGTGGGAGACTGGACGGGTGTCACCAGTCTCACGGCAGCACCACTGGACGACTTCGACATGATCCTTGGGATGGACTTCCTCACTTCGGCAAAGGCGGTCCCAATGCCGCATCTGGGAGTCGTCGGGATCATGGAGGAGAGCTCTCCGTGCATGGTGACAACTGCACGAGGCGAGCTTACGAAGGGGAAGGCTCTCTCCGCATTACAACTCAAGAAGGGGATGCGACACGGAGAGATGACTTATCTTGCTGTGCTCAAGTCGGAGGAGGCGCCCGTGCAGGGGGATCTTCCGCCTGAGATCGATGACGTCCTTGTGGAGTTCGGGGACGTCATGCCAAAGGAGTTGCCAAAGAGGCTACCTCCACGGAGGGAGGTAGACCACGCCATCGAGTTGGAGCCGGGCACGAAGCCGCCCGCCATGGCTCCATATCGCATGGCCCCGCCCGAGCTGGACGAGTTGAAGAAGCAACTCAAGGAACTGCTGGACGCGGGATTCATCAGACCGTCAAAGGCCCTGTATGGTGCACCGGTGTTGTTCCAGAAGAAGAAGGACGGAAGCCTTCGTTTGTGCATTGACTATCGTGCACTAAACAAGGTAACCGTCAAGAACAAATATCCCATCCCGTTGGTAGCGGACTTGTTCGACCAATTGGGAGGCACGAGATACTTCTCCAAACTTGATCTGCGCTCGGGGTATTATCAAGTCCGGATTGCGGAGGGCGATGAGGCTAAGACGGCATGCGTGATGAGGTATGGCGCATATGAGTTTATGGTTATGCCTTTTGGTCTAACAAATGCTCCTGCGACTTTTTGTACTTTGATGAACAAGCTCTTTCATCCCTACCTGGATCGATTCGTCGTGCTCTACCTCGACGACATCGTCGTGTACTCAAACACGATGGAGGAGCACATCGAGCATTTGAAGACTGTCTTCCAGGTGCTAAGGGAGAACGAACTCTTCGTCAAGCGGGAGAAGTGCTCATTCGCACAAGAAGAGGTGTCGTTCTTGGGGCACTGGATCGGGCGTGGCAAGATATGGATGGACGGCACGAAGGTCCAGTCCATACGGGAGTGGGAGGCTCCTACCAAGCCGACGGAGCTGCGATCGTTCCTTGGCTTGGCGAACTACTACCGGCGGTTCATCCGAGGATATTCCGCCATCGCAGCGCCTCTGACCGATCTGCTGCGGAAGGATCGGGCGTGGAGCTGGACGCCCCGATGCGAGGAGGCATTCGAGGCACTGAAGCGGGCTGTGACGGAGGAGCCGGTCTTGTCTCTACCGGACTACTCCAAGGCGTTCGAAGTGCACACGGACGCATCCGACTTCGCCATCGGTGGGGTGTTGGTGCAGGAAGGACACCCCATCGCGTTCGAGAGCCGCAAGCTGAATGACACTGAGCGGCGCTACACGGTGCAGGAGAAGGAGATGACCGCAGTCGTGCATAGCTTGAGGACATGGCGGCACTACCTCCTCGGCACCAAGTTTGTGGTCATGACGGACAATGTTGCCACGAGCTACTTCCAGTCCCAGAAGAAGCTATCTCCGAAGCAGGCGAGATGGCAAGATTTTCTAGCCGAGTTCGACATGATGTTGCAGTACAAACCCGGCAAAGAAAATCAGGTGGCCGATGCGCTTAGCAGGAAGGCCGAGCTCGCATCTGTGTGCTTGCTCAAAGGGGACATTCTGGACCGTGTTCGAGTGGGAATCATGGAGGACCCACTAACACTGGCCCTAGTGAAGCTTGCCAAGGAGGGCAAAACGAGAAGGTTCTGGCTGAAAGACGGACTTCTCTACACCAAGGGCGACAGGGTGGTCGTGCCTAGGTGGAGTGGCTTGCGGAACAGCTGCTCAAGGAGTGTCATGACACAAAGTGGGCTGGACACCCGGGGCAGAAGCGAACCTTGGCGCTGCTGGAGGCCGCATACTACTGGCCTCGCATGCGCGAAGATGTGGAGGACTATGTTCGCACTTGTCTTGTGTGCCAACAAGACAAGGTGGATCATCAGAAGCCCGGGGGCCTGCTGGAGCCTCTTCCCGTGCCGAGTCGGCCGCGGGAGAGCATTTCGATGGACTTCATCTCCGCCCTGCCGAAAGTGGGGGCGCTGGGGTCCATTCTCGTAGTGGTGGACCGGTTCTCAAAGTACGCGACCTTCATTGCTGCTTCGACGGACTGCACAGCACAGGAGGCTGCGTGATTGTTCATCAGCCGTGTGGTGAAGTTCTGGGCCATCCCGGTCAACATTGTCAGCGACCAAGACCCCCGCTTCACGGGGAAGTTCTGGACGAAAGTGTTCAAAATCCTCGGGACGGACTTACACTTCTCGACCAGCTTCCACCCGCAGACGGACGGGCAGACCGAGCGGGTCAACTCGCTACTCGAGGAGTACTTGCGGCACTTTGTGAGTGCCAACCAGAGGGATTGGGTGCATCACCTCGACGTCGCTCAGTTCTGCTACAATCTTCAACGGAGCGAGTCGTCGCACAGCAGCCCATTCGAGTTGGTGATGGGTCGCCAACCGCTTGTCCCGCACACGCTGAGTGCGGGGTCCTCGAGTAGAAGCCCCGCGGCCAACCAGTTCACTTCAGATTTCAAGGCAAAGGCGGACATTGCCAAAGCATTTCTGGAGAAGGCCGCGAGGAAGATGAAGAAGTTGGCCGACGCGAAGCGAAGGCCGGTTGAGTACAAGGAGGGGGACATGGTGCTGGTGAAGCTACAACCGCAACAGTTCAAGGTGTTCCGCAAGGTGCACAAAGGACTAATCCGGAAGTATGAAGGCCCCTTCCCCGTGCTCAAGAAAGTAGGCAAGGTGGCCTACAAGCTTGAACTCCCTGCCAAGCTGAAGATTCATCCAGTCTTCCATGCAAGTTGCTTGAAGCCGTACCACGCAGACTTGGAGGATCCCCAGCGAGGAGTTTAGAAGCGACCGACGACGACCATGACGACTTCCTTCGACAAGGAGGTGGAAGCCGTGCTGGACAGGAGGACCATTCGGCGACGAGGCGTGTCCCCGTATGTGGAGTACCTCATCCGGTGGAAGGGCTTGCCTTACGGCGAGTCTAGCTGGGAACGTGCTGATACGCTGCATCAGTTCGAAGCCGAGATCCAGGCATTTCTCAGCGAGCATGGTTGACGAGGGCGTCAACGCCTTAGGTGGGGGAGAATGTAACGTCCCAAATGTTGCACCCCGCCCGAGGCCCAGTTGCATAACCTTTTTGCGGACCAAGGTTATGCGGGAAGCTTCCAGAATATTCTAGAAGATGGCGGAAGGCTTTAGAAGATTGTGGATCTCTCCGGAAGGCCCAAGATCGCTCTAGGAGGCCCAAGAAGCTTCTGGAAGGCCCTTGAAGTTTTCTTTTATGTTGCTAAGGAATAAACCTGGAATATGCCATTCCAGTTATGGTAGAATGTAATAATCCTTGGAATATTCCTTCCAGGACTTTCCTTGTATTGCTCTATGAGCACTTATAAAAGGGGGAGGCTCTCATTTGTTCCTCACCACCTAAAAATTGTAAACATTCTCCAAGTCAATAAAGAGATTCTTACTAGCCCCATTTTTGCTCCACTATTCTAGTTTTCTTAGCGATCTAGCTAAGTCGGGGACGGGAAGGCTTGCACGAGTCTTTGAGGAGAAAGACAGTGCGCCGCACGGGACGAAGTGCTAGCAAAAACACTAAGTCCGTGACATAGAGCTCAACGTGAACAACTTCATGTTATGGCGTATCTTGCCTCTACATCCTGATGCGAACTCTGCTCGATCTCAGATCATTGCTGGATCTGAAGTTCCATCTTTAATGGAAGCACATTATCGTGTCCTTCAAGCAGCAAAAGCCGTAGAGATCACTCCGGGTGATGCACCTGTTGATCGCTCTGCTCTTGGTGCTGCTCCTACAGGCATTCGTGGTGGTCGTGGTGGACGGCGTGGTAGCCGCAATACTAGTCGTGATGGGGGTCGTGATAATGGTGGTCGCAATGGAGGACGACTACGCACATGCTTTAATTGTGGTCACCTTGGCTATTTCTACTAGCAATGCACTAAATCACCTGCTGCTAATATCACAACTGATGCTCCTGAGTGATGGTATTCGATCTGTTCAGCTGACTTCGGATTCATATACAGAGTTCCTTGATTTTCAGGCTCAACGTCGTGGTAATGATTCCACGTCTGGATCCACAGCCGGATATTTAGCAGCATGTATAGTCAAGCCAAAGCAGTGGATAATTGGCTCTAGAGCGTCTGCTCACATGACTGGTGACGCAGATATGATACATAATTATATTCATGTCCATCGTGTTTCTGGTATTACTGTTGCCAATGGAGGTTACCTGATAGTCCGAGGACGTGAAAGTGCCAGTCTTTCTTCCGGACTATTGCTCAATTCTGTAATGCTTACACCTGGGAACCCGTTTAGTTTAATTTTCATTAGTCAAATTACTCGTGAGTTGCTGCTCGATAATATTTTTTTCTGATGGTTGTGTTTTTCAGGACCTGAAAACTGGAAAGACTATCGGTAAGGACATGTGGCTGGAGGTTTGTATCCGTTTGACATACCTTCTTCTGTTACCTGTGCCGGCGTGAAACTCAATCATTTCAAGTTACATTATCATTTAGAACATCCATCTATCCAAGCTTTCCAGAAAATGTACTCTTTTTTAGATATACCTGCTTCCTTTCATTATGAGTCGTGTAGTTTAGCTAAGCATCACCGAGTTCCATATCCGGTAAGTCGTAATAAAGTTGCATCTGCTCCTTTCGAGCTGGTGCATTCTGATATATGGAGACCTTGTCTGGTTGAATCAATAATGGATTTTAAGTACTTTGTTACTTTTGTTGATGATTACTCACGTGTTACTTTTGTTTACCTAATGAAAAATCGCTCCGAATTATTTAATATTTGGTACAATTTTTATGCCAAAATCAAAACATAATTTGGTGTTCCTATTAAAATTCTTCAGAGTGACAATGGTCGTATTTGTCTCGTGAGTTCCATAGTCATCTGGCCCGCAACGGCATCATCCACCAAACTTCTTGTCCGTATACACCACAACAGAATGGTGTGGCCGAGCAAGAATCGCCATCTCTTGGAAACAACACGTGCTCTTATATTTCAAGCACGTACTCCCAAGAGATTTTGGTCGAATGCGGTTCTTACATAGTTTTAAAAGGTGAAAGACGCACCAAGGCGCAAAGGTTCCTGGAGCCTGAGGCGCTAGGCGCAAGGCTCAAGGCGCGCCTTTTGAAAGCTAGGCGCACTTTTTTTTTTATATGTAAAAAATATCTACATTTAAAAACTTAGCTACACATCCAAATTTCTTGAAAATATCACTAATTATAGGCACAAAATTATTCTTTATATATATATATATATATATATATATATATATATATATATATAACAATCTAAAAGCCCATTAGATATAAATAACCCAAACTATATACATATAATATACAAACCACATATATATAAGCCTTTAAATATAGAAGTACATTCTAATTTAGAAAACAATATAAAACCTACAATAATATTAATGACAATAATTTCTATACTTTCCAATAAAGCCCATAAACTATATAACATGTATATAGAAGGATGGAATATATATATAAAATATATATATATATATATATATATATATATATATATATATATATATATATTAAAGTAACTTTACGTCTAGGCGTGGCTTGTTGAGCGCCTGGAGCCTGCGCCTTTCTACACTAGGCGCGTGCTTTTTTAAGGTGGTTCGCCTGGCTTATTCCTAGGCGATGTCCCTGCGCATCGCTGCGCCATGCGCCTAAGCGCGCTTTTTAATTCAATGGGTTCTTACCGCTTGTTATCTTATTAATCGCATGCCATCGTCAGTTTTCAATGGTAATACTTCCTTTTCTAGGCTATATCCAGGACGAGAGCCATTTCCTCTGCCTCTCAGAATTTTTGGCTGCTTATGTCTTATGCTATGGATACTCGACCGACTCTTTCTACATTAGATCCTAAGGCAATACAATACATTTTTCTTGGGTATCCTAAAGATCAGAAAAGGTATCGATGTTTTTTCCGTCTTAAAGAGATACTTTTTCACTCGGGATGTCACCTACCGAATTTCCTCCACTTCCACAAACAATGGACCCGGTTCCCCGAGTTTATCCAGAAGAGAATTTCTTGATATTTTCTAATCAAATACTACAGCCCCCCATACGGGTGCCCTCCCTTCCGAGCCAGTTTTCCGGTCGATGGTCCATATACCCCAATTCAGTCAGTGCCGGCGTCACCCACACAAACATCGCCATTGATGCCTACAGAGTCATCCTCCTCTAGCTCCACTAAGTTGCCTCTACCGGTTCCGCCAGCAGCTCCGACTATTCCTCCTCCAGATCGTCCTCGTCGTGTCTGTCGTGAGCATCCCTTGTATGTTGAAAACTACAAAAGACTTGCCAGCCATAATCAGTCTCTGGTGGCTACTATTGATGGGATTCAGATTTCCAAGACCGCTGAGGGTCTCGAACATTCCGATTGGCGTGCTGCTATGAACGAGGAGATGAAAACTCTCAAGGAGAACCATACTTGAGACTTGGTCGATTTACCTACTGGTAAACCGGCAGTAGGTTGCAAATGGGTATTCACGATCAAGATGAAACCAGATGGCTCTCTTGATCACCCAAGGGCTCGTCTGGTGGCCAAAGGATATTCTCAAACCTATGGTGAGGATTACTTCGAGACCTTCTCTTTTGTTGCTAAAATGACGTATGTTCGTATCCTCATGGCCTTGGCTATTCGCTATCACTGGCCGTTGCTTTAATTGGATATCAAGAATGCTTTCCTCCACGGGGTTCTGATGAAGAGGTATACATGATGCAACCTCCCGGATTCTTTGCAAGAGAGGGTAAAATGTGTCATCTGAGGAAGGCCCTCTATGGTCTAAAACAATCATCCCGTGCGTGGTTTGGTCGATTTACAAATGTGGTTACTCAGTTTGGTCTGTGTCAATCAAAGAAGGATCATTTTGTATTCTAACGACAAACATCAGCTGGAAGGATACTACTTGGTGTCTATGTTGATAATATTGTAATCACGAGAGACGACAGTCAGGGTATTGCAGGCCTCAAGAAGTTTCTGGGAGAACAATTTCAAACCAAGGATATGGGATCCTTGAACTATTTCTTAGGCATTGAGGTCACACGGAGTAAGCAAGACATTGTAATGTCCCAGTGAAAGTATGTGCTGGACATACTAAATGATACAGGCATGATGCAAGCCAAGGGAGCAACCTCACCTATAGATCCAGAGGCAAAGTTACTTCCAAACGAAGGGGTCCTGATGACCAATCCTGATCAGTATCGTCGAGTAGTTAAAAAACTCAACAACTTGGCGGTCATGATTCATCCGGACATTTCTTTCGCAGTGAGTGTTGCAATTAGATTTATGGCTTCTCCAAAAGTTCCACACCGGTAGGCAGTTCTCAGAATCCTATGTTATTTAGTCAAGAATCCAGAAAAATAAATTCGGATGGAAAATCATGGACACACTCGTATTGAGTATTTTACTGATGCTGACTGGGGAGCGAGCCAGATAGATAGACGATCTATATCTGGCTACTCAGTATTTATTGGCGAAAATTTAGTGTCATTAAAGAGCAAGAAACAAAGTGTGATAGCACGCTCAAGCTCAGAAGCAGAATATTGATCCATTGCTTATGGCACATCAGAGGTATTATATATAAAGCATCTTTTACAAGAAGTGGGATAAGACGCAGGATCTCAAGCGGAAGATCTATAGTGTGATAACCCATCTGCTATTCATATTGTCACCAACCCCGTATTTCATGAACGGATGAAGCATACTGAAATTGATATCCACTTTGTTCGTGATGAGTATACAAATGGAGTGATATAATTTCAACATGTGAGGACCGGCGACCAGATAGCTGATATCTTCACAAAATCTCTTTTGGGTCATCGGGTTCAATTTTTATCTAACAAGCTGGACATGATTCATATCTATGCTCCAGCTTGAGGGAGGGTGTTAAGTGTTATATTAGAACCATTAGTTAGTGGACTTTAGTCCCACATTGCTTAGAACAATAGGAGAGGGGCTAGCATCTCCTATATATATGTAGTCTCTCATGATTAATAAATCTATCTATTATTCCACTCTACAATTGTCTATTTATTAACCTATGTAATTGTTTACTCATTCATTTAATAATTTATTTAGGGTAGGTATCAGAAAGGGCTCTGATCACTAGTAGGGATCGTGATTGAAATACATCACCAACTCGTGTCAATGAAAATTATAAACCAAAATAATATTAAGAAGTTTTTTGTAGCAACAAGGGAAGCTTTGATCACATGTAGGGAGTGTTCTAAAAATAGTTTACCTGCTGAGTAATCGGGCTTAATCTGATTATTCAAGTGGCCAATTAATTGAAAATTTCAAGTGGCCTTGTAACTACAATTAACCAGCTGAGTAATCTGATTAATTAGTAACAATCCATGGACTGAATGCATAATAGAAAACACTTCACATAACATAGCGTAGAGGTAGGATTAAAGTCTGCCACCAAGTCCTTTTCCTTTTAAGATGATGAGTGAATAAAACCTGTCATAGAAATGAATGACTATTCAGAAGAAGTTGCTGAATTAACAGGAAACGCTGGCCATAGCAGTGGAAACTGAAAATCCAAATGAAGATCCAACCAAAGGTCACCAACTCACCATCAAATTGGATGGTTGGGGAATTGCAGATCAAAAATGGATAAGGATGAGAAATATGGGGTCTGGTCAAGTAAAGTTGGCAACAATTAGGGTTAGGAAATTATCACCACGGGATAGGAACAAGCTTTGATATCAAATCAAAGTTCAAGACAAACCAGATAAAAATGCGTATCATTTCCTGCCAGTTTCAGAATTGGTCATAACACAATAATTTGATAAAGTTACGACTAAATTTAGGCAAAGGCATGTACTTTAATAATCACAGATGGGATATTTGATAAAACTTCCAAGAAAATCAGGTCAGTGTTACAGAAGTAGTTTCGAAGCCCTGCTGCATTCAAGTTAACCAGACATAGAGGAACAAAGAGAAACAATCAAATAACAAGAAGATGGTGTTTTGGTTACAAGGAGGATCATCCATTTAGGCACTTTAGAAAGGAAGATGGCTCGCTCACATAAGCCGAAAATGTTTTACATAAGCCGAAAATGTGGTCCTCTCAAAGTCCTAGTCTATTATGCCACAACTCAAGAGTATAAGCAGAAGGAGTGATTGCATTAATTACATTGGACTGATTTACAAGCTGAATTTTGAACATTCCTTCGGTATAAAAAACTTTTCCGAAATATGTTCCCTTAATAGACATCACCATCTGGCCAGCATTGATGTCCATCCTAAGGCCTGCATTGCAGAGTAGGCCTCCCGAGATCAGGTCTTTGCGATAGGAGGTACATGCTTCACACCTTGAAGCGTCAGAGACTTTTCCGAAGTCAGCTTCAAAACCACAGTCCCGATCCCGAGCACTTCAGCTTGTGCCTGGTTTGCCACCATAACCACTTCAGAAGTTGGTGTATAGGTAATAAACCACTCCTTGCTGGAACAGACATGGCAAGTGGCGCCAGTGTCTACCCACCAGTCAGAATCAGCCCCAACCGCAGTGACATATGCAATCATAGCAACAACATCAATGATCATTGAGACCTTACTAGGCTTACCTTGCTCTGATTGCTTGGCCTTGGATTTGTATTCACTTTTGAAGTGGCCCTTCTTGCCACACTTGAAGCAAGCCAAATGGGCCTTTGGCTTCTTTTCCTTGAAGGAAGTCCCCTTGACTTTCAGATTGTCAGGGTCCTCCTTCTTGTTGTGGGAAGCCGCCTGCTTTTCCCTTGGTTCCCTGGTATGAACCATATTGGCGTTAACCAATTGCTTGGACAGTGCGTCCACTTTCAGTTGAGCCCGCATCTGGTCCTCAACATACACTTCATGTAGGAGATCTTCGAGAGAAATCTCCAACTTCTTCCTATGCATGTTTGCATAGAACTTGCTACACCCAGCAGGGAGCTTAGAGACGATCCCACCAACCACAAACTTGTCGGTAAGGGGCATCGCCTCATCCTCCAACTTCTGTCGCAGCTTCAGGAACTCCTTCACCAGCGGCAGCATTGGCTTTTCGTCTTCAAAAAACCACTTGTGATATCTCTCAACAAGAAATATCTTACTCCGGTTCTTATCTTCGTCATAACGTTTCTCCAGAGACTCTCAAATCTCTCTGGCAACAGTCTTCTTTGAATAAAATTCGGCAAAGGAATCTTCTATAGCATTTAGGATCATAAGCCTGCAAATGATATTGTCCCTTCTCCACTTGTTCTGGTTCTTAGCAGCCGTAGCGATTGCGGCTGCAGATCCAGATTCTGGAACAGTAGGTTCCTCCTCAATCAGCACGTGATCAACATCAGAGAACTGAAGATTAAGGAAAACCTTTCTTTTCCATATTTGATAGTGCTCATCATCAAATTGTTCTAACTTAAAGAAGTTAGGATTGATTAGCGAAGCACGAAAGTTTTCCATCGTAGCAATATAGCTTTGAGATTGTTAGTGTCGGAGCACAATTTTCGATGAAAAACTGAGAAAATGAAACAATTATAAAGACAAAGTTTCAACGCAACACTTCAAAGAAGGTGCACAACAAAGATCCTAGGAGGATTCTGGATTACGAGAATCTAAAAAGATTTCGTAATCAGTTGCAAACGACAGAAGCACTTCTAAACAGAAGGTACTGATCGATATGCAAACAGCAGCAGAGAAGATGACAGACGATAGATGGATAATGGCCTGCTGGGGTGAATGATTACGTTGCTCAAAGCTATATTTGTCCCACACGAATAGCTTCCAGGAACCAACAAGTTCGTCGGAGAACTTTGGAACACTCCTGCTCTTCTGACTCATCGGATGGTATACGGACTCCCGTGCAAAAGCAACGCTGATGCAACGCTTCTCTTTTCTCTCACAGCTTCTGTTTACTTGTGTTAAGAAACACTTGTAAACTCTTGCAACTTTTTGTATTAGCCTCAGTTTTTATTCTGTGAGAGAGAAGAGACCTTTTATAGGTCCGAGTTGCAACTGTCCGGTTAGCAGAACGTTCGAAAAGTGGTAAAAACTACTCCGAACGTGCAGTAACCGCTCAGATCATGCACAGGCACGATCTGATGCAAGTTGAGCACCTCGAGCACCCCGCGCGCCTTGCACTGAGCCACTTGCGCCACTTGCGAGCCCTGCGCACCCTGCGCAACCCGCGCAAATGGGTGCACACTTGGGTGCGCAACCTGGGCGCGCGCACCTGGCCGCACCACTGGGCGTGCAACCTGGGTCGCACAACCTGGCAGCTCAACCGGCTGCGCAAGTGGCTCGCGCAACTTAAGCGCACTATGCGCCTAGCGACGATGCTGACGAGCACAACTAGGTGCACACCTCGGCGTGCATCCTGGACAGCACAACCTGGGCCGCGCGCACCTGGCCGCGCCACTGGGTGCGCAACCTGGCAGCTCAACCGGCTGCGCAAGTGGCTTGCGCAACGAGCGCAACTTAAGTGCATTATGCGCCTAACGACGATGCTGACGAGCACAACTTGGCGCACACCTGGGCGCGCATCTTGGGCCGCGCAACCTGGGCCGCGCGCACCTGGCCGCGCCACTAGGCGCTCAACCTGGCAGCTCAACCGGCTGGCTGACGTGCTAAGTGCAAAGTGCGCCAACAAAACGTCACATTACGCCTCATGAGCCCATGAGACCGCGTTCGTGTCCGAGTCCGAGTCGCTAAGCCCCTACGGGGCTTAGCTCCAATGGAAATAAATTTTCCAAGAGCAAAAAGCATTATTGCTTTCAATTGTTGATTTAGCCTTTTTCCCATTAGAAAAATAACCCAACATGGCACACCCATGTGCACCTCCACACCACATGTGCATCTCTAAAAGAGCATAGCTAATATATAGAGATACAACTCCTTTGGCCTAGCCGATGTGGAACTAAAGTTCCAATATAAAAAGGCCAAAACCCAACAAAACATAATCGAATTATAAGTTATCACAAACTATACATGATTAGGTTTCGCAACAGCGGCTAACATTTGATTGATCAGAATCAGTTGACGAGGAGGAATTGAGAAAGGAGGAAATAGCAGATGAGGATGATGGGTGTCGGGACCTGGAATAGGCGGTGGAGATCGGAGGGGTTGAGGAGGGGACCGGTGGGAGAATGGGAAGGGCTGTTGGCTTTATCATCATCATCAACGTCAACATATTGGTTGGACCCCTCGGCAGCAGTGTCTTCTCCCACGTCGCTCAGCAGATCTCCGATGCACAGCAAAGGTCCTCCCACCCCTCGCATCCCTCCCTCTTTCTTTCTTTCTTTCTTTCTTTCTTTCTTTCAGTAGAAAATCTCTCTCCACTGATCAATTTTTAACATTATCAATGTGTCAGACCTGGATCAATTTGGACTGGGCTGACTACTTGTTAAATTTAGAAATAAATACAGGACGTTTAGTATGCGGAATAGTATATAGCCGAAAATTCTATATTTCTGGAAATCAAGTTTCAAGGAATAAAATTTTCTGAAAAATAATATTTCCATGTTTGGTGACAATATAAATATTTTCGAAAAAAAATAAATAATAATAATAACGAAAAAAATGAACAAATATAAAAAACCGGTAAAAACAACAAAAAAATCGGTAAAAAACGAAAAAAATGGTAAAAACGACAAAAAACGGTAAAAACGACAAAATAACAAAAAACGACAAAAACGACAAAAAATCGGTTAAAACGACAAAAATGACCAAAAAACGACAAAAAATGTATAAACGACAAAAAATAACAAAAAAGAGGGTAAAAACGACAAAAAACCAAAATGCAGCAAAAACGACAAAAAACAAAAAAATCGGTTGAAACGACAAAAATTGACAAAAAATCGGTTAAAAACGACAAAAAAATCGGTCAAAAACGACAAAAAATCGGTCAAAAACGACAAAAAATAACCAAAAAGCGACAAAAACGAAAAATAATCGATAAAAACGACAAAAAAGGACAAAAAATCGGTTAAAACGACAAAAAATAACAAAAAAAAGCGACAAAAACGACAAAAAATCGGTAAAAGCGACAAAAATGACAAAAACGACATAAAGTCGGTAAAATGACCAAAAAGCGACAAAAACGACAAAAAAAGACTAAAAATCGGTAAAAAAAACAACACAAAAAGCTAAAAACGACAATAAATCGCTTAAAATGACATAAATTGACAAAAAAACGACAAAAATGACAAAAATTAGGTAAAAACGACAAAAAATAGTCAAAAAGACAAAAATGGGTAAAAACGACAAAAAATCGCTTAAAACGACAAAAAATGACAAAAAAGCGATAAAAACGACAAAAAAAAAGAAAAATGTTCAAAACTAATCAAAATTGATCAAAAAAGAAGAAAAAAAATTTAGACAATTTTTTTTGCCCGGGTAAAAAAAAAAAATACCCGCCTATTCTCAAGGGATAGAATTCCCATGTTTTGTGGGTAAACTATTTACCCAGGTATTTATAATTTTCGGGAATAAATTTTTTATAAGTCAAACAAACGTGGTAATAGATTCCCATCTTAAATTTTCCTGGGAATAAAAATAAATACCACGTACTCGGAATAAAAAATAGATTCCCATCTTAAATTTTTTATAAGCCAAACAAACGTGGTAATAGATTCTCATCTTAAATTTTCCCTATGTTTCTTGAGCATTACTCGGTTTCGGACCGAAAACCCAACCTAAGCGAGATTCATTTCGGTTTAAAAAAAATTGGTACTATTTCGGTTTTAAAAATACTAAAAAAAAAATTATTCGGTTTCGGTTTTGAATTTCAGTTTCGATCTAAAATCACAAACCGAATAAGACTAATACAATTATGTAAATATTCTCAATTTTATGCATATTTCGTGATTAAGAATGTGTATATTTTAAAAACAATAATTTTATGTACATGTTTTAAAATCCAACTTTGATCATTTAACAACTAGTCCAACTCTGGGCACGACTTTGAAATTGAAAATATGGGTATATAAAAATTATATTTTTTTTATATAATTTAACCACGATTTCAACTTTGTATCCGACCTGTCACGACCCGCACCCTAGAGTAAGGGCACGAGAAGTGGGTACGTCCAGCCTACGCCGCAGTGTCGGCGGTAGAATGCTGTCCTAGGTCAATCATCTAACAATATAAGGTACATGTACAGTATATACACTCCGAATGGAGGTGAGATAACAAATACAGTCTCAATCACATCTAAGGTAGAATGCGATAAAAGATAGACAAAACTGAAATCCACAAAGAGATACAGCAGATAGAAGTCTAAGGGTCTAAGATATCACAAATCCAGAAAACATCTCAAATCTCAAATACAGTAATCCATAGAGTAAATACAGCTCAAGACAACTGAAAATAAAATAAGAAAAATCATAGCTATCTACTCCAACTTCTACTGTGTCTCCTCTAGGCTAGCAGGTAATCTTCAAGCTATCTGTAAAATTTATCAACAGGTCCAGCCAGGACGGGAGCGAGCACAGTACATCTCACGCAGTTCATAATATGACAGGATATATAAATATGCAATAGAGTAAGATACATGAAACGCTGAGAATATACTTGAGTAAAAGAGAAGGCTGTAATGAAATATCTACTATAAGTAAAGAGCTATAGTGAACTAGTGATTTAGAGTACAAGCTAGACATGTGAACGTCTTGATAATAAACATGAGAGTTTGCACATGACTACACTACTTTAGAAATTGTCCACATGACTATTTATACTCCCCCATACCCCAATCAATACACAAGGATCCAGACAGGTTATGTTATTGCACATGATATCACATGGGGGCCCATAATGGGTGCACATGAATGTAAACATGGGGGCTCCGTGAACATGAGAGTACATGAAACACGAGAGTGCACATGAATGGTGAAAGCACAGGAATACATGATAAAAGTGAAACGCACATGACATGATGTAACCGATGCTCCCGAGGGGGATAACATCTCATGAAGGGATCCATATAGTACCAATCCATGTTAACAACGTGACAGCATCAAGTAAAGTAATCTAGAGCGTAAATGTAAATCCTATCAAGTATGAAACGGTCAAAGAATGTACTCGCCTCGATTTGGTTGGAGTCGACGTGCACGATACGAACATGTCGACACGAGGTAGGTACAATGCTATGCTCCACAGAGGGTCCCAAACGACGACACGGGCAGTCCCAATGAGTCCAGAATAGTCCAAATAGCCTAGTTTGGTATATAAAAGTCTAAAATCAGGGTTTAGTACGATAATCAAATCAAGAAATATGAAACAACTTTAATAGTCGCGATTATGAATAAAATATATAACTAATATTTATATAAGAAATTATGGAAATTATTTTATAAGGTCAATATATATATTACAAGTATGCCATATTCAGATAATAGTTGAAAATTGAAAACTAGTAGTCCAATAAATATTTTTTTAGGTACCAAGAAATATTCACATTAAGTAGGTAAAAATACTATAATAATAATTTAAGTCAAAACTTACTAATAATATTTTAGAAATATAATTATATATTTTTATATAATTTTTCAAGTAAGTAATTATGTTAATATAATAATACTAATAAAGATAATGATGAGACCAATTTATATACATTACACATAAGTATCTAAATATTTATAATAATAGCAAAACTAATTAACTATAACTATTTAACTAAAAATTTCCTAAATATAAATTAATAATTAATCAATAATATTAATAATACTAGTAACAATATTACAATAATTCTTTTAATAATAATAATAATAATAATAATAATAATAATAACAATAAAAATCATCATTATTACCACTATTACACTATATATAAACTAATATACTATTATATTAATACCTAATATATATTACTAACAAAGGGGGAAAGGGGACCTATGTTCCCCAAATCAACGAGCAAAAGAGAGAGAGAGGCTCACATGGGTCTGGCGATGGCCGGACAGGGGCGGTCGGTCAGGCCGGGCGGCGCACGGAGAACAGTGTGGGGCGGCGGCGAGGGGATCCGGTTAGGGCGGAGGCTCGGCGGACAGCTCGTCGGCGCGGATGGAGGGCTCGCGCGGCGGCGCGAGTGGAGGTGGTCGCCGGCTCGTTGAGGGCTCAGCTACGGAGCGGGGTTAGGTTAGGCTCTCTTCCCCCTTCTCTCTGTGGTTTGGTGTACGGTGAACGGTGGGGGAGAGTTGTGCGGTGGTGTTTTGGGATGATGGCGGTGTGGTGACTATAGGTGGTGCATGGAGGTAAGGAGGCCGGAAATGGTATTGGTGGTGGATGTGTTGAATGTGGTGGTGGTGGTGCGGGAGACGTGGCTGGAAGTTGGGGTGGTGGGCGGCTCGATATGGGGGCCGCGGATCTGGTGAATGGTGGTGGCGCTGGTGGTTTGGATAGAGGCAGTGGCGCGGCGGTAGGATCGGGAATGGCGATGATGAGGTGAGTCGTGACAGCATGGTCGGGTTGGCTTGGGCGGACAGAGGGAACATGGATGGCGGCTGTATTGCCTAGGGATGTGTGTAGGGAGTTTTTCTTGTAAAATATTGGAGAAGGTGTAATATTTATAGGTAGGTAGGAAAACCCTAAAAGTTCAATATAAATGTAATAAAAATGGAATGAAATGGATGGACACGGACACGATGCACTTAGAATGCATTGGAGTTTGAATGCACACTTTTGTGTAGAATGGAATCATGGTCCGAAATGACGAAATCATATATAAATAATTCAATAAGCTCCAGCTCACTACAAATACGTTTTCATATATATATATATATATATATATATATATATATATATATATATATATATATATATATATATATATATATATATATATATATATATATGTCCGGCGCTCGTAGCGCGAGTGGCACGAGGGGGGGGCTCTCGGCGGGGAGACCCGGGATCGAGCCCCCCCTCCCGCATCAACCCGGCTGGGTGGCAGTGGCCACGGGGTTGATGGGGATGTGCGGACACCCAAATATATATATATATATATATATATATATATATATATATATATATATTAGGCCTTAGGCCCAAAGGGTTGAAATCTAATAGTCCTAATGGCTGCAAGTTTTTAAAGTATTTATATATATGTGAATCTAGTCTATATTAGTTAAAAAATTCGAAATAACTTATTTTATTTTATATAAGTCCAAATCTATAAGATTTTCAGTAAACCGTTTCGAAAAGCCAATAACCCAATAACAAAATTCCATAACATATCGTGATCGAAAATATATATTATATAAATAATTATAAAAATCAAAATCGGTGCTTTGATGATTCAAGAAGATCTTAGAAAATAAAATTTTCAAAAATTCAGAAAATTTTTAGAATTCGGTTCAAGGAGGTTACAAATCTACCCTCATTAAAGAAAATTCGTCCTCGAAATTTAAAATTGACAGGCCAACCGAAGATTCAAATATGTTGGAAAGTATAGTCAAAACCTTAGGCACGATCATGGAGAATGATATGTTTAAGCGCGATCAAAATAAGGTGGAAGTATGGTCGAATCAACTAGGCACGATTTAGAATGAAGATTCGGTATCTTAGGCACGACTCGAGTCACGACTAATATAATAAATTTTTGTTTTGGTTATGATCAAGATAGGATCAAATTCGAGTATAACACGATCAACAGAATCTAGGCTCGATAAGATCAGAGTTAAAGTCGCACAAGCACGATCAAAATCAAGACCTGGTATGACCAAGGATAAAATTTTGGCACAATCAAGATATAGAATTAAAGTCTTATAGGCACGATCAAAAATCTGATAGACAAGATTAATTAAGTTGTGAATCAGGGCTCGGTCGTGATTAGAAATTTGAAAATAATTTAAATCACTTAGGCACGATCAAGGATAAAGTTACCCAAATTAAAATCTAGGCATTATTTAGGAAAGAACTCATAGCACGAGCAGTTATAGAATTAAAATCTAGGCATTAACAGAAAATTTGTTCAGACATGATCAAAATCAAATTCGGACACGACTAAGTTCATATATAGTCGTGATCGAAGATCAAGATTTTAGGCACAATGGAAAAATTATTTCTGATATGATCACTCAATTTATGACAAGTTCATAATCAATCGGGTAGTCGTGATCAAGGACAAAATTTTCAAGCACGATTCAGAGGCAAAATCGGTACGTATAGTCATGATCGTTAAAATCACGACCATGGGATTCATAGTCGTCTAATCATGCCAGGTCATCTAGGCATGACTAATCACAAGGAGTTCAGATATAATCAGGAAGTAAAATCATGGTCAGAAAAGAGTTTGGGTACAAGTGTTAAAATCCGAACATGATCATAATTGTTAGTTCGACAAGATCGAAGATAAAGTCAGTCTAATCTTGGTTAAATAGTATTTAGATATGATGGAGAGTATGATAGTAGCATCGGCATAACCCAACATTAATTTTCGGTACGATCAAGAATAGTATGAAGATTAATCGCGATTGGAACAGAATTTAGTCATTTCCAAGAATAAGTCAGAGTTATATGCACGAGTGATATTGGTATCGAAGTTTGATTACGATCAAAATTAAAATATTGACACGATGAAGAATATGGCTAATCAATATTTGAATTTAGGTTCGAAAAGAATGAAATCGAGATTTTTTTGAGCATGAGCAACATATTAATAGAGATCCAGGTCACGATTGAATTTAAATCAATTGAGTACGGTCAAGGATCAAGACTATTGATACAGTAAAGGGGTACTATTCAAAGAAAAATCAAATCAAAAGTTCAAAGAACGAATGTCAATAGCATTGAAATCCAATCACAATATATATTAAGAATATTTAGTCTCGATACGATCTAAGTTGATCAATTCTGGGTAATCAAGATTTGGGCAATAGGGAGGACAAGGTCATCGAAGTCTGAGCACGAGCATACAAGGATGGAGATTCAGGTCACAATTAATTTTAATTCAATTGAGTACGACCCAAGATATTAATATGATAAGAAAAAGGTGATCACAGTCGATTGGTCGTGATCAAGGAAGCTAGGATCCAATGATATTGAAAACTTTTAAAGGTGATTCAAATATATGGAATAAGTCAAATTTCTTCTTTTGATAGGAAAACAAGAGACAAGATTTCGTAGGAAAGTCAAGTTAATCATCTGTCTCTGATTTCATTAAGTTCATCTGGTCATAATTGTCAATCGTATATTTATCTCACAAGTTATGATATGAAAATTCAACCTTATATGTCCACCACCAAGATTTTATAACCTTCAATCATCTAAACCTTTACCATGATCACCATAGACAAAATTCCAAACTTCTAAAATATTTCCCATGAAGCATACCCCTCTTATTTAGGAATCAACACTTATTCATTTAATCAAATTTCTAAATTCTTTCATCTCGTCCTAATTTAGATCTGAAACCTCTAAATCCAGTTTATGAAATCCTTGAACTTGTTTAAATCAAGTCTCGTATTTACTCAACTCCAATACCACTATGTCATACAAAATTTATTCTTATTTATAAATCAACCTTCATATTTTCTTCAACGTTCACCTTCAAATATTATCCTTTTTGAATTCTACAATTTTCTTCCAATCATCTAAGAATAATTCCTATAACTTAAAATTCTTGTGTTCTCTCTGTCTCTAGTCACCCTCTTACAATATCTAGTTCAATTTCGTATAACCATTGAATACAATTAAATTCTCTTTTCCATTACTAAATTTATACATAGCCTTAGAGTAAAAGTTTCCAAGAATCAATAACCAAGATTTTCTAAGTTCTCAAAACTAGGTTGACCTTGAATATCCTCATTAGTTTTTGAAATACATCCAGGAATTATTCATAACCAAAATTTTCTGTGATTGTTTCTAAATTGATAACATTTATCTCTCGATTTCATTCTAAACCTTTACCACATCTCCATCTCAAATTTTTATATTTGACATCCAATATTTTGATTCCTACAAAATCATCATATGATAACCAATTACGTCATTTTCGAACTAGATGATTTACGTCACTTCCTCAACATTTCTCAGGTAAAATGATATGAAGATTCAAGGGTTTCAAAGTATAGCTGACAGAATTAGATACGAGATAGGGAATTGATGTAATCAGGACAGTTATATAAGACAAAGAATGATGGTAATAAAATATTGGCAGGAAGAGAAATGATAATAGAATCTGTTCTACTTATCTGTTTAAAAGAAGGAACCATTTTGAAACCAGAACTATAATATCAAATCCAAGATAAGGTCTAGCAAAAATTATCGATTCATTGTATTATAAAGAAATTCATAGCAAGAAGTTACACAAAGGTTTATAATAACAACTAAAGCTACTCATACTCCTATTCCTAAGTTAGATAATGAGAAGCAAAACAAAACAAACAATAATTTTTTTGAAAGATTAAAACAAAAGTAGAGAAAACATGTTCAAAAACATTTAAGGTACAATCTGATAATCATATGCGTCTATCCAAATCATGGTACTCTAAATCCTCGTCATACTTGTAAGCAAGGCTACGATAATCACAGAGTCCTCGACTAAGGCACATACCTCTAGAATCATGGTATTTAAAATTTTTGTGATGCCGCTAGCTTGGCTGCGAAAACCTTAAATTCCCACACCCGAGAAATATATCCAAAATCAGACTATATGTCCTCACTATGCTGGCTAACGTGACTGTAGAAGACTAGATTCCATAACTGAGATGATCTAGCCCATATAATTTCATCTTGACAAAAAAAATTTAAATCAACACTGGATACCAAAAATCAAATTCAATAACCAAAAAAGGTAAATATAAACTGTTAAAATCAAATTTCGAGATATTTTATAATGAGATTCTCAAGGGTCATCCCAGGAATCTCTCAAGGAATCCTAACTGTGATTGAGTACCTTCAAAAATACATCCTAATCCTACTGCAGGCTGTAGTGATACTCTAGTTCGAATACCACTACACAAACTCGACCTACATGGGCCACTACTAAAACGTGTCACGACCCGCACCCTAGAGTAAGGGCACAAGAAGTGGGTACGTCCAGCCTACGCCGCAGTGTCAGCGGTAGAATGCTGTCCTAGGTCAATCATCTAACAATATAAGATACCTGTACAGTATATACACTCCGAATGGAGGTGAAATAACAAATACAGTCTCAATCACATCTAAGGTAGAATACGATAAAAGAAAGATAAAACTGAAATCCACAAAGAGATACAGCAGATAGAATGTAAGCCCCCTGAATTTCAGGACTATTTTAAATTTTTTGAATGAATTATTTTCAATAAATATATTATTATTTAATTGTTTGTGATCATTAATGTTCCTTTCCGTGACTTTGACTTCTGGAGCGTCAGGGATACCAATCTCTGTAAACTCTCTTCACGGGTTTTGAAGTAGACAAGATTACCTTCGTGTTGATATATCATGTCCCACTTGAATTTGTTCCCTTGTGCTCTTTTTGTATCACGCAACTTCGGATCAACTTAGACCAATTAATCATTGAATAATTATTCCCACTTTTATCTTTGACCATCGTTTGCACGTTACCGTGACTTTTAATTTAGAAGCACGAGACCAGTCGTTTTTTCAGAACCAACTTCTCATGAATGATCTACTCGAGACGCTCTTCACCCATGACCTTCGTGTCCCACTCAGACACTCCATATTGTGCTTCATTTTCTTCGTACAACTTTCGGGTCAATTTAGGCCGATTTATTTTCTACCATGAAACCTGATTTATTTTCCAATTTAATTTCGGGACCTGACATCGACCCAACCTAGTCGACCCAAAGTATGGACGTGGCCCACATGAAGCCTACTACCCACATGACGCTTGTGTCCCATTTATTTGAGTCCCCACATGTTATTTATTTACCCATGATTATAATATCCATTTTAATTTGAATATTGTTCCCTGTCCGATTTTGGCCCGGCCCGGCTCGACCGAACCTGAACCCAAGCTCCACGTTGCCCTTTCATGACTGCCCAAATACCTTACATAATTTTCCTATTTCTCCTATTTTAAAAATATCTCTCCCTCTCTCTATTTTACAAATATCTTATGTATATATATATACATATATATATATATATATATATATATATAAACATATATCTAACTCTCTCTCTCTCTTCTATTATTTACTACACTCCCTCACCCCTCTCTCTTTACAGCAGGAACACCCCCCTACATAGCCGACCTCCTTTTCCTCTTTCTTCAAATATCTATATTCACTTTCTTTCTATTATATATACACACCCATATCATCCTCTCTCTTTCCCTCAATAAAATACAACACACACTCACCACTCCCCTCCCTCTCGGCCGACAGCTCCCCACCCCCTCACGTACACCACCACCACTGTGAACTCCACCACCCTCTCCTCCTTCCTCCTTCTCACAACTCTATCACCACTCCATCACCAACACCACAAGCAACATAATCACCACCATCTTCTCCATAACCATGCACCACCACCACCCCATACCATCTTCACTACCACCACTCAAACCACCACCACCCCGTACCCTCTCCGGCGACGTGCCGCCGTGCACCGCTACACCATGCCGCCACATCAGCAGCTGCAAACAGTAGCAGCAGCAGCATGCAGCAGTGGCTGCCGCGCCACCCCGTACGAGCGCATGGGCGATGGCCGTGCGCCACCACGTGGCCGGCCCGCCCCCGCAAGCTCCCCACGTCTCCGGCGAACCCGGGCGACCACCCCGGGAGAGTCTCCAGCCTCCCCGACGTGTGAAACACACGATTCGTGCGTTTTGAACGAGATCCCGTCGGCGCGCGCGAGTTTTGAACTCGAAAGTGGCGCCCCGTCGCAGCAACTTCGGACGCATTTTTCGGGAGATTCGACCGTTGGATCGACGATTTCTTCGCTCTGTCTCAATCTCGGTATATCCATCTTCACTCCCCTCAATTTTCGTCCGTTAATTTCGTCGTTTGATACCTCAAAACTGGCCACCAAATTGACGTTTTAAATTGAACTATTTTTGGACAGTTTCGTGACGCCAACTTCGCGGGTTCGTATCTTCGTCGTCGCAGCTTCGGTTGGCACGCTATCAGTTCCTGTGCGCAGCTGGTATAACCCTCTTCCTGCCTCCTTTAGGTTTCATTTCATTTTAAGCACGTTCGGTTGGTCGAATTCGACGCCAAAATTGGCCGTCCAAATTCTTTAATTTGTACTTGTTAAATTCCATTTTTGAACGTGGGACTCCGGATTCAATTTCTGACACCACCAGTAGACTCGTGGCGTCGTTTTGGCATGTTTTCATATAAAATTTACTTGATTTGGAGAACGTGGGCCCTAACGCGTATTTCAGTGCAAAACGGGTCCCACTTTTCGAGTCAACGGGTCACTTTGAGATCGGCTCATCGGAATCCAATTCCGGATATACCGTTGAGTTCATATCGTCATTCTGGACTCGTTGACATATAATTTTCTGAGTTTTGAAGACATTTGCTCCGACACGCATTTCGGTGCAAACCGGATATCAAGTGTCGCGTCAACGTATCATTTTGAGATCGACACATCGGAATCCTATTTCGGACATACCGTTGGGTTCGTATCATCATTCTGGATTCGTGAACATATAATTTTCTAGGTTTTGTAGACTTCTATTTTGACACGTTTTTTGGTGCAGTAGACACGACAACATATGTATATTTTGTTTATGAGTCATTCCTTAATTTATAATTATTTATTTTTCAGAAATTGTTACTTTCTGGTTTTGAATTTTTATATATATTTTAATTGCTGTAAAATTTTTGGAAAAATTATATTTAAATACTATGTTAATTTAGCTAATTTATTATTATTTTTCTAGCATTTAATAAGTACTTTTGGTATTTTATAAAAATGGGAAAACAGAACTCATTTTCAGGATACATGTGTTTGTTGATTTTTAATAAATATTTATGAGGGTTTATAAATTCCAGAAAAATTAGTATAAATTTCTATAATTAATAAGGATCATTTTGGTACTTTATTTTATATATATTTGAGCTTTTTGTCTATCTCAAAAATTATTGGAACATAGTGTACAGTTTGATTTATTTACTGAATAGTTACGACTTGCAAGTTTTGTGTTGATTTGAGTTATTGTAGTTTTGGACCGCACCCTACACTAGTGTAAAGACCCTAGAAAATTAGTTTGGATGTAGTGGCACTCTACATTAGACTTTTATGCTAGGTCCCCACTTGACTAGTATCCAGTTAGGAGTCGTGTCACACCACTAGTATAAAATCTCGAACATGACTTAGATGCTGAGCTTGTATATCATTATTGACAGGACACCAGGCATCTATATCTTCGTACTAGTATTCTTGCTTTGCTCGAGGCAAGTACATCTACAAACTCATTTACTGTCTTTTAATGCTAGAACATATATTAACCCTGTTAAAATACTGATCCTTGAGGTAGCAAGTTAAATCTTCACATGTTGTATTACTTTCAGTACCTGCCATGCTTAGGACAGTTCTTATATCTTCACATGCTTCTTACTGGTTCTCAGTACATGTTTCACTATACTATATACTGCTCTGAGTATTCACATGTTTTATACTGCTCCCAGTACCTGTCATGCTTATACTGCTCCCAGTATCTATCACATGTTTTATGTCGTTCTCGTATTTCTTACATGTTTTTACTGTTCTCGTATCACTCAGATGTTAATAAAAACGGGTTAAGGGGAAACTGTTAATAGTGTACGTGAACATGACCCCCTTCTCCGTATGTACTTATCGCGCTCGGTGCCATTCTATATGTGACCTTGCCGTATGTTCTGGTCCCGCGTTTGTGTATGGATATACACCGATGCCGTTAAGTGTACGTATGTACACTTCAAAAAATTGATATGTACCGCTGTACATCCTATTCACCTATTGACCGATTCACGTACATACTACAGTTTTAAACTTTTAAACTATATGTTGTCATTTCTAAAAAGACCAATTAAACCATGATATGCCATGTTCCCTATGTTACCATGATACTGTAATCCCAGTTGTACTATGAGGCCATGTTTCCATTATTTTCTGTTTTATAGACTTATCACTCCATGTTTCTTATTGTACATCTCTTTCATTATATATTCAGTACTTTAGTTGTAGAGGTTGTACTTGCTCCCGTCCTGACAGGATAACGTTGTAGGTTTACTTTTCGAGAAGGAAACGCTATGTGTTACATATTATGGTACTGCATTGAGGACCTGGCCTTAGCTCCAGAAGAGGCCCCAACGGGGAACCTTGCTTAGTTATCTTTCTTGTGTTTTGAGACTTAGACTTTGTCTGTACTTATATTTGGATACTGGACTTTGTCTCCAGTTAGATACTTGGAAGTGTATTATTAAGTCTGTGCTTATGTTACCTTCGCTTATAGATGCTGTGTTGTGATGAACTTTAAAATATGATTTTAGAACTGTTAGCTGCTTAGATCCTTTATTGTCTATTCTTAGAACAGCTTACTACGCTTTAACCAAGCGTAGACTGGACATGGCTCGGCCCGGCCCAACAATTTGGGTAACGGGCCGTGACATATTTTTAGTGGTGGCCCATGCAGGTCCAGACTTAAGTTGTTTGGTTACGTTATTGTACCAAACATGCCTGCAATTAGGATCTAGGGCAACTTGTTAAACACTAGGAATAACATTTAGAACACCTAGAGGATTTCTAGGATTGCAACATAGAAAACTCATCACAGCATAGGACCATTTACTATATTTAATATCTTGCTTAAAATTCAGTGGGTTACAATTTTGACCAGGATAGTACCCCTGGGATGACCCCTGAGGATCTCACTCTAATCTTATTTCGAAATCTGTTTTCACCTGTTTTATTTGCTCTCCTCTAAATTCGTTGTTGAATTTAATTCCTGATTTCGTTGTTGACTTTGATCTTGCATCGTGATAAATTTTGTGGATCGAATTATGATATATCTTGATAAGGTAAATGTCTGATTTATTTATAGATTTTAGAATTTATTGCAGCCATATTAGCTGATATGACAAAAACATAGAGCCTGATTTCGGATATACTATCGTATTCATAGAATTTAGATTTTCTCGCAGCCATACCGGTTGGCGTGGCGAGGATTCTAGATAATATGATTTTGGGGAGTATACCTTAGTTATGGACTCCCTCGTTTATTGCATATAAGCTTACTGGTGTGGCAAAAATTCTGGCAACATGATTTCAGGAAGACGTGTATGGTTATCAGATCATATCTCAACTTGGTTTACTTCATTATGACCAAATGAGCAAGAACAAATTCTTATCATCATTCTTCTTCGTCTTGATTAACTATGTTCTATCTACATCTACAACTAGGATTACAGGTTCTCTAGGACTCTCCAATAGGATTGCTTTCGCGTTATCTTTTGGATATAATTATTTTTGTGTTCCATCTTTCCTATGACTTGACTAAACTCTTCTTCGTTAACCTCTTGGATAATTCTTCTCGTTATGTATCCCGTTGTCTTCATACCATTCTTGGAGATATTCCGATAAATTTTTCTGTCTTGCTTGACCCTTTAACTTGTTTGGACACTGTTATGGATTGCTTGACCCAGTCTTAGGCTTTGTTACCTTCTACTTGATAGACGACCGAAATAGCCAAACCTTGTTGACTGATTCTGTAGTATAACTATAAATGTATTGTGTGATTGTGATAAATACTTTTCCTAGGGATTGGTTAGATTAAGCTTATAGGACAAGTATGGGTCACCGACTGTAGTAGACTTGGAAACCATTAAGAACGATTGTATTGATAGTATGACTTGATGATAGGGTATCTAAGATGGAGAAATGAGATATTATATTGTTGTGACTATGGATTGAGGATTAGAATCTTATGCTTAGCAGTTTGAGGATTTAGCATTTGTAGAATTTTGGTTGGTTATCTATAGCTAATTACATGTGATTAGAGGGTAGATCGATATGTGGATTGATATAGAATAAGTTAGAATGAGTTATCGTATTGCATACAAGATCGAAAGATATCAGTTAAAAAGACAAGGAACGAGGCAAAGACATATGTACATTGGTAATTAATAAATCGAGAGTTTTGAAATCGCAGATTTATATTCGGAGGACTTGTTGAGTAAAAAGAAGAAGGGTCTACGCCAAGAATAAGAATTGAACGTATGATTTCAAGGAGAAGCTGTAGGAAAGGATTGACGACAAATAATGCAAAGGAACTGTGGATTGATAGAATAAGGATACTTAGGATGTGATAAGGAAATCAAGTATTTACAAATTGAGGTTGGAAATATGATTGATGATTAAGCATTTTAGGCTTATAGACATGTCCAGAGACTGACCTATATTTTAGGGTATACGTTAAGGTTCCATGTTAGTATGGAAGATTCTAAAGGATATAGGACGTAGTTATGATAGAAGGACCATTGTTGAACCTGAACCAAAAAGATTGTAAAGAGAAACGGAAGAGATGATTACAAGGGTAGCAGATTGAGTATCGTAGCCAGAGCAGCTACATGTTATAGTTTGACCTATTGGATGATTTTTAATTTCGAGGATGAAAATTTTGTAAGGTGGGTAGGATGTAAGCCCCCTGAATTTCAGGACTGTTTTAAATTTTTTGAATGAATTATTTTCAATAAATATATTATTATTTAATTGTTTGTGAGCATTAATGTTCCTTTCCGTGACTTTGACTTCTGGAGCGTCAGGGATACCAATATCTGTAAACTCTCTTCACGGGTTTTGAAGTAGACAAGATTACCTTCGTGTTGATATATCATATCCTACTTGAATTCGTTCCCTTGTGCTCTTTTGTATCACGCAACTTCGGGTCAACTTAGACCAATTAATCATTGAATAATTATTCCCACTTTTATCTTTGACCATCGTTTGCACGTTACCGTGACTTTTAATTTAGAAGCACGAGACCAGTCGTTTTCTCAGAACCAACTTCTCATGAATGATCTACTCGAGATGCTCTTCACCCATAACCTTCGTGTCCCACTCAGACACTCCATTTTGTGCTTCATTTTCTTCGCACAACTTCCGGGTCAATTTAGGCCGATTTATTTTCTACCGTGAAACCTGATTTATTTTCCAATTTAATTTCGGAACCTGACAGCGACCCAACCTAGTCGACCCAAAGTATAGACGTGGCCCACATGAAGCCTACTACCCACATGACGCTTGTGTCCCATTTATTTGAGTCCCTATATGTTATTTATTTACCCATGATTATAAATACCCATTTTAATTTGAATATTGCCCCCTGTCCGATTTTGGCCCGACCCGGCTCGACCGAACCCGAACCCAAGCTCCACGTTGCCCTTTCATCACTGCCCAAATACCTTACATAATTTTTCTATTTCTCCTATTTTGAAAATATCTCTCCCTCTCTCTATTTTACAAATATCTCATGTATATATATATATATATATATATATATATATATATATATATATATATATATATATATATATATATATATATATATATATATATATATATTACATATATATATACATATACATATATATATATATATATGTATATGTATATATATATATATATATATATATATATATATATATATATATATATATACATATACATATATATATATATATGTATATGTATATATATGTAATATATATATATATATATATATATATATATATATATATATATATATATATATATATATATATATATATATATATATATATATATATATTTTATATGTTTATATATATATATATATATATATATAATATATATATATATATATATATATATATATATAAACATATAAAATATATATATATATATATATATATATATATATATATATATATATATATATATATATATATATATATATATATAAACATATATCTAACTCTCTCTCTCTCTTCTATTATTTACTACACTCCCTCACCCCTCTCTCTTTACAGCAGGAACACCCCCCCTACATAGCCGACCTCCTTTTCCTCTTTCTTCAAATATCTAAACTCACTCTCTTTCTATTATATATACACACCCATATCATCCTCTCTCTTTCTCTCAACAAAACACAACACACACTCACCACTCCCCTCCCTCTCGGCCGACAGATCCCCACCCCCTCACGTACACCACCACCACCACCACCACTGTGAACTCCACCACCCTCTCCTCCTTCCTCCTCCTCACAACTCCATCACCAACTCCATCACCAACACCACAAGCAACATCATCACCACCATCTTCTCCATAACCATGCACCACCACCACCCCCATACCATCTTCACCACCACCACTCAAACCACCACCACCCCGTACCCTCCCCGACGACGCGCCGTCGCGCGCTGCCGCACCACGCCGCCGCAGCAGCAGCTGCAAACAGCAGCAACAGCCGCATGCAGCAGTGGCTGCCGCGCCACCCCGCGCTGTGCGCATGGGCGATGGCCGTGCGCCACCACGTGGCCGGCCCGCCCCCGCAAGCTCCCCACGCCTCCGGTGAACCCGGGCGACCACCCCGGGAGAGTCTCTGGCCTCCCCGACGTGTGAAACACACGATTCGTGCGTTTTGAACGAGATCCCGTCGGCGCGCGCGAGTTTTGAACTCGAAAGTGGCACCCCGTCGCAGCAACTTCGTACATATTTTTCGGGAGATCCGACCGTTGGATCGACGATTTCTTTGCTCCGTCTCAATCTCGGTATATCCATCTTCACTCTCCTCAATTTTCGTCCGTTAATTTTGTCGTTTGATACCTCAAAACTGGCCACCAAATTGACATTTTAAATTGAACTATTTTTGGACAGTTTCGTGACGCCAACTTCGCGGGTTCGTATCTTCGTCGTCGCAGCTCCGGTTGGCATGCTACCAGTTCCTGTGCGCAGCTGGTATAACCCTCTTCCTGCCTCCTTTAGGTTTTATTTCATTTTAAGTACGTTCGGTTGGTCGAATTCGACACCAAAATTGTTCATCTGAATTCTTTAATTTGCACGTGTTAAATTCCATTTTGAACCCGGGACTCTGGATTCAATTTCTGACACCACCAATAGACTCGTGGCGTCGTTCTGACATGTTTTCATATAAAATTTACTTGATTTGGAGAACATGGGCCCTGGCACGCATTTCGGTGCAAAGCGGGTCCCACTTTTCGAGTCAACGGGTCACTTTGAGATCGGCTCATCGGAATCCAATTCCGGATATACCGTTGAGTTCATATCGTCATTCTGGACTCGTTGACATATAATTTGCTGAGTTTTGAAGATATTTGCTCCGGCACGCATTTCGGTACAAACCGGATACCAAGTGTCGCGTCAACGTATCATTTTGAGATCGGCACATCGGAATCCTATTTCGGACATACCGTTGGGTTCGTATCGTCATTCTGGATTTGTGAACATATAATTTGCTAGGTTTTGTAGACTTCTATTTTGACACGTTTTTTGGTACAAAGTGTGTCCAACGGCGGATATCATTTTGACCCGAAATTACCGTTTTGCCTCTGTGTCTAAATTGGACTTATGGGTAGGCTGTTGTCACTCCCCGTTCCCGAAATGCATATTTTATATATGAACAACTCATGTGTATTTATTTAGTATTTATCATGTATTATTCTGTATTTAAATTCCTTTAGTTTTATGTTAATTAATTATCTTCTCTTTAAATTTTCATGTTAATTAATTTCCTGCAAATTTTATTTCTGCAATTATATTTTTGCATTTTATTTCCTGCTTTTAGTCTTGCTTATGTGGTTCGGCCTAGGTTAGGTTCTCGGGTTCATTGATGAATCCGAATCCAACCCGGCCCTCTACCACCACTCCCCCTATTTAAAGCTTCCATCTCTTTCTCTCTCCTCATTACTTTATTCTCACCATTGCTTCTTCTTCTTCCTCTCATTACTCCCCACCACCTACCAGCAGCAGGAGAAGGCAAGTGCAAACTTGCTTCTCAATCACCCATTTTTATGGTTCATTTCCCTTCCTCTCATGATCCTGAGAGAGTTTAGTTCTTGGCATTTTTGGTTTCTGTGGCTTAATTTCCCTAGATCCAAGTTTGTGTATTTCGGCTGTTCATAGGTTTTGGTCCACCAACTTAGCGTGTATTTTGGCACTGGAGCGAAGGCTCCATAGGACTTGGAGTTCGGAAAATGTTGTACGCACACGTTCTTACGTGCTCGCGTAAAACATCAGCCCAGTCACGCACACGTCTTTACGTGTTTGCGTGTATTTTTTTAGTCACGCTCATGTCTTTACATGCGTGCGTAACTTTTGAGTTACGTTCACACTGTGCGTGTCTGCGTGACTTTTGAGTTATGTTCACACTGTGTGTGCGTGCGTGTATTTTTAGTCACGCTCGCTCTGTGCGTGCGTAGATTTTTAGTCACGCACACGTCTGAACGTGTCTGCGTATATTTTCAGTCACGCACACGTCTCTACGTGTCTGCGTGGATTTTTAGTCACGCTCATGTTCTTACATGTTACCGTGTATTTTTAGTCACGCTAACGTTCTCATGAGCGTGCGTGTATTTTTTTTTGCTAACGTTCTCATGAGCGTGCGTATATTTTTAGTCACGCACACATCCATGAGTGCGTGTATTTTCAGTCACGCACACATCCTTGAGCGTGCGTGGATTTTTAGTCACGCACATCCTTGTGTGCGTAGATTTCTTGTCACCTTTTCACGCTCACTTGAGTCTGCGTGAATCTCCCTTCACGCTCACACTGTGCATGCCAAGCGTGAATTACTTTTTCACGCTCACGCTGTTACACGCCCACTCCTACTAGACTTGGCGTGACTTTTGGCCTTGGCTTAGACTTATTGGCGTGACTTTCTAACCTGGGTGTTACTATTTGTTCTATAACTTAATCATTTAATGATGGCATGATAATTCCTCTATTAAATCCTTACGCCTTTTTGCATAAACTTGATAAATCATGATATGTTAATATTGTTAATACAAATTGTTATGTGGAATGTGCCATGTGTCTTGATTGATTCATGGATACCCAGTATGACTAGAACTTAACTCTGAGGAGTTATAGGCTCGACCCCATGTAATACTAAATGATTTTCATGCCTTGCCACCATCGATAATGATTGTGACATTGACTAATAATTGATCATGCGTTCCTAGTTTGAACTAAGAGACTGGCTAGTCGTCTTATTGAATTGAATGAATGAGACACGTTCATGTAATGAACTATTGTACTCGATTAGCCGATCCGAATATTGGCATACAGGCATATGCAGGTTTCAAATTATTTATTTATTTATCTTACAAAAATAGCATGTGAACTTTATGATCAAGGTATGATTACTCCGTGGTTAATTTGATTGTTGCATTACGCTATGTAAGATCTACAACATAGCCGCACGGGTATCGTTGTAGAGTTGCGCATATCGTACCCCGTACCAAAGTACTCATTTGAATGACCATGATCCACGGCATGGGATTTCACTCAACGTAGGGAATATTAAGTTAAATAAAATAATGATTGCATGGAGAGAATGGATTCCTGAGTTCTTACATGGCAGCCCCCTTGGGACGAGTAGTACCCGACGGGCCGGCTGGTTCCCACAGATACTGTAAATCTGCCACACGGGCAGGAAACGGTATCTGCTTTTATTATTATTGTATATTGTATATTGATGACGGGCGTCCTACTAGGACTCGTCTAATTCATGCATGGCGCACATGATTCACTGGATAGACTAGCCTTGCTCGCACATAGTAAGAACTGAGGAATCCCTAATTGCATGACTATTAAGTTAAATAAAATAATGATTGCATGGAGAGAATGGATTCCCGAGTTCTTACATGGCAGCCCCCTTGGGACGAGTAGTACCCGACGGGCCAGCTGGTTCCCACAGATACTGTAAATCTGCCACACGGGCAGGAAACAGTATCTGCTTTTATTATTATTGTATATTGTATATTGATGACGGGCGTCCTGCTAGGACTCGTCTAATTCATGCATGGCGCACATGATTCACTGGATAGACTAGCCTTGCTCGTACATAGTAAGAACTGAGGAATCCCTAATTGCATAATTCCAGGATAACTTGGGACTCACAATAGCAAGCCGTAGAATTTGATTGGCCGATCAAGATGATTTATTTGTGTACTGTACTACTCTGTTACCTAACTGGGATAATCAGAATGTCAGGACATGACGGGCCAACTTCTGTCCTTTTTTGGTTGGAAGGTTGGTTCGAGGTGTCGTGATGTGATGTGAATCCTAGTAGCAAGCAGAGATCTATTATTATATTCTTTTACCTACTGGTTTATGTCCTTCATATCGTCCTTCCTTGTGGTACTTGCTATTAGAGGTCTAACCTCTCTGGTTTTGCATGGCCAAATCTAGAGCCGGTTCCCGAGGACTCAGCTTACTTCTACCTCCAGGATGGTCAACACTAGGAGAATGATTGCAGGAGGACTCGAGTGGGTTCCTTACTTCACCGCTCGTTTTGTTATTTACCTTTCTACTTAGCCGTTTGGCACCGACATGTTAGTCGGATTGTCTTGTACTTACTTTTACATAATTATAATTAAGTCAGACTGCAGCTGATAACAATTGTGTATACTTGCTATATCATCTGGCTATGTTTTGTAAGGCCAGATCTCAAGAACATTTTGACTGAGCGTTTGGGACGCCTTACTGCTTTATCTTACATGTTCTCTATTTATGCTTCTTGATTGAATGATTGAGACAATAGATATGAAATGACCATAGTAAGACCTTTATGTAGTATACACCCCCTCGTCTGGTTAGACAGTATTGATCATATTATACGGTATTTATCTACCCGTAATACGTAGCTGGCTGAGTCATTCCCCCGCTCTCCAGTATTCTAGTTCTGGGGCGTGACAGCTATCTTAGCTAATTTGACCGTTCTGGACACGTTGGTGATATTTATTTTATCATCCGACAACATATGTCGATTTTGTTTATGAGTCATTCCTTAATTTATAATTATTTATTTTTCAAAAATTGTTACTTTCTGGTTTTGAATTTATATATATATTTTAATTACTGTAAAAATCTTGGAAAAATTGTATTTAAATACTATGTTAATTTAGATAATTTATTATTATTTTTCTAGCATTTAATAAGTACTTTTGGTATTTTATAAAAATGGGAAAACAGAACTCATTTTCAGGATCTATGTGTTTGTTGATTTTTAATAAATATTTATGAGGGTTTATAAATTCCAGAAAAATTAGTATAAATTTCTATAATTGACAAGAATCATTTTGGTACTTTATTTTATATATATTTGAGCTTTTTTTCTATCTTAAAAATTATTGGAACATAGTGTACAGTTTGATTTATTTACTGAATAGTTACGATTTGCAAGTTTTGTGTTGATTTGAGTTATTGTAGTTTTGGACCTCACTCTACACTAGTGTAAAGGCCCTAGAAAATTAGTTTGGATATAGTGGCACTCTACATTAGACTTTTATGCTAGGTCCCCACTTGACTAGTATCCAGTTAGGAGTTGTGTCACACCACTAGTGTAAAATCTCGAACATGACTTAGATGCTGAGCTTGTATATCATTATTGACAGGACACCAGGCATCTATATCTTCGTACTATTATTTTTACTTTGCTCGAGGCAAGTACATCTACAAACTCATTTACTGTCTTTTAATGCTAGAACATATATTAACCCTGTTAAAATACTGATCCTTGAGGTAGCAAGTTAAATCTTCACATGTTGTATTACTTTCAGTACCTGCCATGCTTAGGACAGTTCTTATATCTTCACATGCTTCTTACTGGTTCTCAGTACATGTTTCACTATACTTGTTTGCCATTAAAATTGTTTAATTACAAATTTCAATACAAACAGAACAGTGTTACAATATAGGACTTAGATGTAGTCCTAGGAGTACACTTTTGTTTATCTGGGTCCCTTGTGCCGATGGAGCGAGTGGTAATGCGTTGACTCCGTTGACGAGCTGACGACGGTTATCGGTTCTCTGAAGGTTTGGATTGCTCTGGGTGCTGGAGCTTGCTGAGGGGAGGAAGACGTTGAGTGTCTGTATCTGCCTCTCTGGTGATATGTTCCTTCGTTGGGTGTTCTCTGTGTTGTCCGTGGGTGAGAAGAAAATGATCCCTCTATTTATAGCTGGGCAGGTTGGCTGCTCATGTGCGCATATGTAGGATGCGCCGGTGCGTGGGGATGCCACATGGAGATTGCTGATGGAGGCGCATGGATGATGCGCCCTGATCGAGGGGTTGAATTCTTCATATTGCTATTGTGAGCCGGCACGTAGCAGAGAAGAGGATCTTTCTGTTGCTGAGATCTTGGATGAGTTGAGTCAAAGGACACGTGTCGTCGACTCAAAGCTCGGAGATCTCGGATTTGATTGGGGGAGGTGATCTGGTAGGATACGCCTAGGATTGGGCGCATGAGGAGACTCTGGCTCGTAACCTTTAGGAGTCACGAACCATTCTGGGCGCATGGCTTTTGAGGCGTATGCAGGCGACTTTTCTTCTGTCTTTTGGGATCAGAGAGCAGTCTGGGGCGCATGGCTTTTGAGGCGCATGCAGAGCTTCAAATGGAGACTTTTCTTCTGTCTTTAGGGATCAGTGAAGAGTCTGAGGCGCATGGCTTTTGAGGCGCATACAGATTTGGACACATGGCTGCAGAGGCGCATGCGGGTGGTTGAGTGGCCACGTGGCAGTAGCCGTCGGAGTAAAGTCATGATGATGCTGACGTTGCCGACGCTTTGTTTTTTGAAAAAAGCTGTCAACTATTCAGACTTTGGGAGGTGTGCTGCCAACTCTGTCAGTTCAGCATTTAATGTTTCTGACATTCGATGGACAGCTGAGGGGGCGCGTCGATTGGCGTTCCACTGGGTATGGGGACGCAAGGGGTCGCATCCTCTGTGATGCGCTTGGTACTGAAGGGCGCGTCTGTGTGATGCGCCTGAAGTCGAAGGGCGCGTCTGTGTGATGCGCCTGAAGTCGAAGGGCACGTGCGGCTGTTTTGTTCCTCGAGTACTTTAAATAGCCGTTTGGCTGAATTCGAGGCGTCCGGTTCATCCATTAAATGCAAGTTTATTGCACGGAATTTGGAGAGCCATCCACCTGACGCGTGGGTTTGATCTGCCCGGCCTATAAATAGTGGCATGGAGAGAAGGTTTGCTTCTCGTTCTCTCACGTACTTCCAACATGAACTTGGGTACTCGAGTGCATTCTGTTGACGAAGTGCTCCCGAGGGTGAAGATGAGACGCCATGTCGTCATTGATGCACTTGAAGGTGACTGTTACATCCAAAAGACGGAGTCGAGGGCTTCCGAGGCAGGCGGAAGGTGCCTGTTGCATCCAAAGATAGGGATGCTCGGGCCTCGTCTTCGTTGTGCAGGAACAGCCGTAGATCGAAATTGTGGGGCTAGGCTCTTTCTTCCTTCAAAGTGGGTGTTGCCCACTCTGGTTGTGTTGAAAGCTGCTCCTTTAGCCGTATTTCGATTACGGTCTTCCTTGGTCTTTGGAGGCTCTTTCGAAGCCTCCCCTGGCCACAGACTTGCGGTGCTCTTCTCTTCCTTGGTTTGAGGAGACCTGCCTCCAGCCAGAGGGTTAAATGCTTCATTAGTCATAGCATTTATCAGGTGAGCCTGGCTGGAAGAGCGGCACATAACTGGGCTGCTGAAGGGATACACATAACTGGGGATGCACATAACTGAGCTGCTGAAGGGATGCGCCCTGCTGAGTACGCATGGCGGGATGCGCCCGGTTGAAGGCGCATGGTGACTGCTGCGCCTGTCTGGAGGCGCATGGTGACTGCTGCGCCTGTCTTGAGGCGCATGGTGGCTGCTGGCCGTAGACTTAGGATCTTTCCTTTGTAGAAATTCTCCTTTGTACAACCTTCTCTAGACATGTAATAGACTTTTATGTATAAATAAAAATCCTCTTTCAAATGTCTATATTTGTTGATTTTGCTGTGAAGTATTTTGTCCGAGCTCTGGCGTATGTAGTGTCTGGCGCATGGGCTTTCTGGTTGTGAAATTCCATGCTTCTACAATACTATATACTGCTCTAAGTTTCACATATTTTATACTGCTTTCAGTACCTGTCATGCTTATACTGCTCCCAATATCTATCACATGTTTTATGTCATTCTCGTATTTCTTATATGTTTTTACTGTTCTCGTATCACTCACATGTTAATAAAAATGGGTTAAGGGAAAACTGTTAGTAGTGTATGTGAACAAGACCCCCTTCTCCGTATGTACTTACCGCACTCGGTGCCATTCTATATGTGACCTTGCCATATGTTCTGGTCCCGCATTTGTGTATGTATATACACCGATGCCGTTAAGTGTACGTATGTACACTTCAAAAAATTGATATGTACCGCTGTACATCCTATTCACCTATTGATCGATTCACGTACATACTACAGTTTTAAACTTTTAAACTATATGTTGTCATTTCTAAAAAGACCAATTAAACCATGATATGCCATGTTCCCTATGTTACCATGATACTGTGATCCCAGTTGTACCATGAGGCCATGTTTCCAGTATTTTCTGTTTTATAGACTTATCACTCCATGTTTCTTATTGTACATCTCTTTTATTATATATTCAGTACTTTAGTTGTAGAGGTTGTACTTACTCCCGTCTTGACAGGATAACGTTGTAGGTTTACTTTTCGAGAAGGAAACGCTATGTGTTACATATTATGGTACTGCATTGAGGACCTGGCCTTAGCTCCAGAAGAGGCTCCAGCGGGGAACCTTGCTTAGTTATCTTTCTTGTGTTTTGAGACTGACTTTGTCTGTACTTATATTTGGATACTGGACTTTGCCTCCAGTTAGATACTTGGAAGTGTATTATTAAGTCTGTGCTTATGTTACCTTCGCTTATAGATATTGTGTTGTGCTGAACTTTAAAATATGATTTTAGAACTGTTAGCAGCTTAGATCTTTTATTATCTATTCTTAGAACAGCTTACTACCCTTTAACCAAGCGTAGGCTGGACATGGCTCGGCCCGGCCCAACAATTTGGGTAACGGGTCGTGACATAGAAGTCTAAGGGTCTAAGATATCACAAATCCAGAAAACATCTCAAATCTCAAATACAATAATCCATAGAGTAAATACAGCTCAAGACAACAAAAAATAAAATAAGAAAAACCCTAGCTATCTACTCCAACCTCTACTGTATCTCCTCTAGGCTAGCAGGTAACCTCCAAGCTATCTGTAAAAATTTATCAACAGGTCCAGTCAGGACGGAAGCGAGCACAGTACATCTCACACAGTTCATAATATGACAGGATATATAAATATGCAATAGAGTAAGATACATGAAACGCTGAGAATATACATGAGTAAAAGAGAAGACTGTAATGAAATATCTACTATAAGTAAAGAGCTACAGTGAACTAGTAATTTAGAGTACAAACTAGACATGTGAACGGCTTGATAATAAACATGAGAGTTTGCACATGACTACACTACTTTAGAAATTATCCACACGACTATTTATACTCTCCCGTACCCCAATCAATACACAAGGATCCAGACAGGTTATGTTATTGCACATGATATCACATGGGGGCCCATAAATGGGTACATATGAATGTAAACGTGGGGGCTCCGTGAACATGAGAGTACATGAATCACGAGAGTGCACATGAATGGTGAAAGCATAAGAATACATGATGAAAGTGAAACGCACATGACATGATGTAACCGATGCTCCCGAGGGGATAACATCTCATGAAGGGATCCATATAGTACCAATCCATGTTAACAATGTAACAACATCAAGTAAAGTAATCTAGAGCGTAAATGTAAATCCTATCAAGTATGAAACGGTCAGAGAATGTACTCGCCTCGATTTGGTTGGAGTCGACGTGCGCGACACGAACGTGTTAACACGAGGTAGGTACAATGCTATACTCCATATAGGGTCCCAAACGACGACACGGGCAGTCCCAATGAGTCCAGAATAGTCCAAATAGCCTAGTTTGGTATATAAAAGTCTAAAATCAGGGTTTGGTACGATAATCAAATCAAGAAATATGAAACAACTTTAATAGTCGCGATTATGAATAAAATATATAACTAATATATATATATAAGAAATTATGGAAATTATTTTATAAGGTCAATATATATATATCACAAGTATGCCATATTCAGATAATAGTTGAAAATTGAAAACTAGTAGTCCAATAAATATTTTTTTAGGTACCAAGAAATATTCACATTAAGTAGGTAAAAATACTATAATAATAATTTAGGTCAAAACTTACTAATAATATTTTAGAAATATAATTATATATTTTTATATAATTTTCCAAGTAAGTAATTACGTTAATATAATAATACTAATAAAGATAATGATGAGACCAAATTATATACATTACACATAAGTATCTAAATATTTATATTAATGGCAAAACTAATTAACTATAACTATTTAACTAAAAATTTCCTAAATATAAATTAATAATTAATCAATAATATTAATAATACTAGTAGCAATATTACAATAATACTTTTAATAATAATAATAATAAAAATAACAATAAAAATCATCATTATTACCACTATTATACTATATATAAACTAATACACTATTATATTAATACCTAATATATTACTAACAGAGGGGGAAAGGGGACCTATGTTCCCCAAATCAACGAGCAGAAGAGAGAGAGGCTCACATGGGTCTGGCGATGGCCGGACAGGGGCGGTCGGTCAGGTCGGGCGGCGCACGGAGAACAGTGTGGGACGGTGGCGAGGGGATCCGGTCAGGGCGGAGGCTCGGCGGACAGCTCGCTGGCGCGGATGGAGGGCTCGTGCGGTGGCGCGAGTGGAGGTGGTCGTCGGCTCGTCGAGGGCTTAGCTACGGAGCGGGGTTAGGTTAGGCTCTCTTCCTCCCTTCTCTCTGTGGTTTGGTGTACGGTGAACGGTGGGGAAGAGTGGTACGGTGGTGTTTTTGGATGATGGCGGTGTGGTGACTGTAGGTGGTACGTGGAGGTGAGGAGGCCGAAAATGGTATTGGTGGTGGATGTGTTGAATGTGGTGGTGGTGGTGCGGGAGACGTGACCGGAAGTTGGGGCGGTGGGTGGCTCGATATGGGGGTTGCGGATCTGGTTAATGGTGGTGGCGCTGTTGGTTTGGATAGAGGCAGTGGCGCGGCGGTGGGATCGGGAATGGCGATGATGAGGTGAGTCAGGGCAGCGTGGTTGGGTTGGCTTGGGCGGACAAAGGGAACATGGATGGCGACTGTGTTGCCCAAGGATGTGTGTAGGGAGTTTTTTTGGTAAAATATTGGAGGTGTAATATTTATAGGTAGGTAGGTAAACCCTAAAAGTTCAATGTAAATGTAATAAAAATGGAATAAAATGGATGGACACGGACACGGTGCACTTAGAATGCATTGGGGTTTGAATACACACTTTTGTGTAGAATAGAATCATGGTCCGAAATGACGAAATCATATATAAATAATTCAATAAGCTCCACCTCACTACAAATACGTTTTCAAATATATATATATATATATATATATATATATATATATATATATATATATATATATATATATATATATATATATATATATATATATATATATATATATATATAAAATTTATTAGGCCTTAGGCCCAAAGGGTTGAAATCTAATAGTCCTAATGGCTACAAGTTTTCAAAGTATTTATATATATGTGAATCTAGTCTATATTAGTTAAGAAATTCGAAATAACTTATTTTATTTTATATAAGTCCAAATCTATAAGATTTTCAGTAAACCGTTTCGAAAAGCCGATTATCCAATAACAAAATTCCATAACATATCGCGATCGAAAATATATATTATATAAATAATTATAAAAATCAAAATCGGTGCTTTGATGATTCAAGAAGATCTTAGAAAATAAAATTTTCAAAAATTCAGAAAACTTCTAGAATTCGGTTCAAGGAGGTTACACGACCAATTAAACAATAGAAATATTTCAACCGAACAAACCGAATAAGCCGAATTGATTATTTGGTTCGGTTGGTTTCGGTTTTGGCTAATTTTGGTTCGGTTTCGGTTTTGGAATTTTAGAATATCGGTTTATTCGATTTCGGTTTAATGACAATTTTCAATATATATTTCTTTAATATGTCTGACTGTTTGATTAGCATTGTCGAATTGTTTTTAGGCTTTTGACTTTTGATGAGAATTGTCATTTTAATATTTTTGATATTTATTTCGATTTTAGTGATCATAACTTTAGATCTAATGGCTTTGTTTGTTGGATAGGCTGTAATTATAGGTGGTTTTTTTTGGAGAAATTTTAATGATCCAATGTTTTGTGTGTGGTCACTTTGTGGTTTTTTTTGTTGTTTGATTTTTTTTAAAGTTTTTGTTTGTTTATTTTTAAGTTCTTATTTTGTTTTCATAATAATATATACAGTCGACCCACCAAACAAACCCATCAGATATTAAGGTTACTACTTATTATGAGTATTACTTATTGACTAAAAACATCATGTTCATCATCAATAACCTATGATCACTAAAATTGACATAAACACCATATTCATATTCGTTGAATATTTGTTATGATGTAGGAGTTTTCAACCAACTTCCTCATATATGTTATTAGATTCTAATACATTTTCCATTATTGCTTTATGATCGAATATGGTTTAATTATACACCTTTCAAGTTGTAAGATTATATTCTTATTCTTCTGCAACATCTGTTTTTTCTACATCCTTATCAATCATGTTATTTTCATACATTCCCCTCCCTCTTTACTTAGCTTCAAAATCACCTTCTTATAAATTTACAGGTATCAACCTTTACGTATGGCTCGAAGGATTACTTTTATAGACGATATTAAAGCCGGGAAGGTTGATTACAGGATCTAAGTTAGAGTTGTGCATGTGTGGAAGGTTCCTGAATATAATAAGCCCAATGTTACGAAGTCAATGGAGATGATACTAGTGGATGAAAAGGTTATCTTTGGTTATTTTTATCCCTTAATTTAATAAATATTGTATATTTGTTTGTTTTAATATCTGTTCTACGTGCCTGCAGGGTGGAAAGATTCAGGCTTCTGTGAAGCAAAACCTATTTGAAATGTTTGACAACACTCTGCAAGAAGGGTCCTGCTATCTCATTCAGAATTTATTGGTTGCAGCCAATGTTGATTCAAAATTTTGCGCTTTCCGTCACAAATATAAACTTACGTTTATAAAGACCACTATGTGCATGAAACCCGATGATTCAAGAATTCCTATTTGCGTTTTTAATTTTGTCAATTTTTTTATTATATTATCTAGTCTAGATGAAACACATCTAATAGGTATTACTTTTCATAATTTAATTTAAAGCTTTTTCCTAAATATGCAAATATAAGGTGGAACTTAATTTCTTTGTTATTATTTACATTGTTTAGATGTTATTGGACATATGGTGCAAAGAAGTGCTTTGTGGGAGAACGTAAAAAATGGTATTAAGAGCTTGCTGATAGACTTAGTTTTAGAGGACCTAGAGTGAGTTAATTTATTTTTTTAATAAAAAGATTCCATTTATGCATACTATTTTTTTTAATTTCATCTCTTTTGTGCATAATTAATTAACTTCAATATTACCATTATCTTTGTCATTTTAATATAGGGGTAACAAGTTAGACTGTATTTTATGGGGTGATTACGCAACTGCTTTGAATTCTTACATTGAGAAAAGGGTCCTGATGGTTCTATTATAGTTATTTTACATGGCTGCAGAATGAGGATCTTCAAGTGTAAGTACTTTATTTTTATTAGAAATTGCAGATAATTATTTATGTACATTTACATATTATGTAATCATATAACTGCATTGTTTACTTATTTTGTAGCTAGGATTGAAATTTCTAATTCGTTTGATGCAACAAAACTTTGGCTAAATTCTGATTTTAAGGAGTGTACCGAATAAAAGGACAAGTGAGTTGTATTTTATATTTACTAATACTTTGAATAATTAATATATTTAGAACATTTCAATTACTTGGTTAACATTATGACATCACTTTCAATATGGTTGAAAAATGCAAGTGGCTCTGGTAGTCAAGTTGTTAGCTATATCCCAAGTCAAAAGTATTATTTCAGTGAATGATGATTTTCTCCAATGTCCCAGACTTACTATTTCCGATGTCATAGATTTGGACAATGTGCTTATTATTTATATTTTAATATATAGATGCTTTACATCACCATTATTTACCTTTGTTAATTTTTTATCTTGAATTTTTAACAGGAACTTTAGTGTGTCGTTTCCGCAAAAATTATTGATTTTGATACTTCTATGGGTTGGTACTATTATGCTTGCACGAAATGTGCAAAAGTGATCCAGCGTATTGGAAACCTCAATTACTATAGTAAATGTGCAAATATGGTCCTTGCTTCCCCAAGGTGTGCAATTTTGATTTGTTTAATACCCAGATAATCTCTTAATTTATATGTTAATTTATTATTATGTAGGTGCAAATTCCATATTCAAGTGATTGACGAAACCTACTTACTTTATACTGTTTGATCGTCTTGTAACGCAGTTTGGGTGATGATACCGTTGCTCTTTTTGTTGATGTTGAAAAGGTTTGCTTAATTAATAAGTTTTAAACCCAACGTGCTTAGTAAGTTTAAATTAAGTAGGTATAAAGTCATTTTAAGAACATATTACGTGTTAACAGGGAACTTATGATAGAAAATGGCCATTTGCTTTTGACGTGATCTTGAATAAAGATATGCTTTTTAAGATCCTTGCTACGCAAAACAATATTTATAATAGTTGGCAGACTTATACTGTTAAGCGGACTTCTAAAAGCAGTGATCTTATCAAAGATTTTAAGAAGCAACATGGGATTCAAGTAATTTTCTTATCATTTTTTTATTCGTGAATTTTCAAATCCAATGGTGTGCACATCTTTTAAACTTTTTTTTTACCCAACAGGATCAACTGGACGCGGATGTGCAAACTATAATTTCTTCTGAAGTTGATGATAACATGAAGGTTATTACATTTGAAAATATTTTCAATAAAAATGTTAGATTAGTGTTTCATACATATTTAAAATTTAAATATTCAAAGCAGGCCCGTATTAACAATGATGGAATTACAAGTTTGGAGAATGAAAGCAGCTTTGAAAAGAAAGATACTGTAAGTACACTATTCTATAATAATACAATTTCTATATTTTTAATGTAATTATGGATTACATAATCATTTTTTTAGGTTGATACTGGTGATAATATACCCAATTTTAATATGACCAGGAGAAAATAGATCAATGTTGGTGAAGAGTTTGGCAGTCCTGTTGGAGGAATATGTTCTCAGAATTCAAGCACAAAGTTTCCAAAAGTTAAGCATATCAAAATGGAGCCAACCGAATGAAAGCGTTTTCAATTATTGTTTTTGTGTTTTTATTTCCATTTTAGTAGTATGACTCAAACAATGTTTTCATTATTATTTTTCGTTGATGTTGAAGATAATTGTTTAGGTGTTTTAATAAATATTGCTATCTTGTATGTTAATTTATATTGTGACAAAATTGAAATTTTGGTATTTTAATCGTATTTTGTTTTCTTATTTGGGCTAATTTTGTTTCTAAATTTTCACGACAATTTACTTTTTACTTAGTTCAATAGTGGTAGGCTTTATTTATTATATATACAAACTGTACTACTACCAAGAATAGTTTTCTGCAACTTCCAATAACAAACTACCAATGTAACCATTTTATTTAATGTGAAGACACTTTAATTCTAACAACTACCTAATATTTAAATTATGAACTGTCACGACCCGCACCCAGTGTAAGGGTACGAGACGTGGGTATGTCCAGCCTACACCGCAGTATCGGTGGTAGAACGCTGTCCCGGGTCCAACATCTAACACAGTCTAGAAAATACTCCGAATGGAGAATAATATATAAATGGTAGTACTCAATCACAATAACTAAGATAGAATGGAAGAAAGATAATCACAGCCGAGAGTTATAATATTAATATAAATCCCGGTATAAAACCACACCATAACAAGTCTCAATACAACCACAAAGTTTCATAACTAAAAGATAATATAAGTCTAATCTAATCTCAAGGCAAGTCCTCAGCGACTACTGGATCCTGCTGAGGGTCCAGGTCACCTGTGTCAACTAGGCCTGCTCTATAGTAGGTGTCGCAGCAATCATCACCATTTGTAATATTTCAACAGGTCCAGTCAGGACAAGAACAAATACATATCTCTCACACAGTTCATAACATGAAAGAAAATATAAAACAAGCTATTGAATAATATACATGAAATGCTGATAAGGAATGTGACTGTAAAAGAGAGAACATGATATATGGAATAAATATACAGGATATAATAAAGAACTGAACTAACTACGTAATGTAGAGCACAATCTGGTTATGTAAATTGGCTTAGGTTATACATGACTTAAAACTAGTTTGGAGTTATACATGAAAAGGGTGTAGATCACATAACCAAATAAATACTCCTCCTGCCCCAATCAGTACACAAGGATCTGTCCAGGTTATGCTATTGCACATGAAAGTAGTACATCACATGGATAGCTAGTCCACATGCACACTGGGTTATACATGAAAGCTCACATGATCATGAGTGTACATGAATGTCACATGAGTATACATGAATAAGTACGAATACAATGAGTAGACGATGCACATGATAAAGTACATGATCACAATATACCCGATGTATCCGAAGGGATAACATCGCATGAAGAGATCCATATAGTACTAATCCGTGATATATCGTGACAGCAACAAGTAAACTAGTCTATAACAAGTAAATATGTCTAAGCAAGAATGAAACGGTCAGAGAATGTATTCGCCTGACAATCTGAGCTGCTGATGAAAATGTGTAACTGTACTGGAGTGATGTAAACCTATTTAAAACAATCACAAGTCACAACAAGGTCTAACATATCATAAGGAATGCCTACAATGCACTTCTACATGATTCTAGGTCCTTCTAGGTCAAAGTCAACCCTTGGTCAACTCTGGTCAAACCTGGTCAACTCAAGGTCGACTAGTCCGTTTAATAATTTCTAGGTCATACACAAAATTTTAGGTCATTCGGAGTTCGCTTGAGTCGATTTGGATCAAGTTTGACCCAAAGTTGACTTTTGTCAACTTGTCGGCCAATTCGACCAAACTAGACTCCTAACGACGATCCTAATCTGACCAAACACTTCCTATAGTCATATCACAAGAAATTATTACATTACCTACATTTATACATTCATCACAATTAATTGGGCCAGCATAATATATATATATATATATATATATATATATTCCCGGATGGTTCCCCTCCCTGTTCCCTCTCCCCCCCGCTCTTTCCCTCCTAGCCCCCTACGCCGCCCACCTGTCCCCTCCCCTCGCCCCCTAGTCGGAAGGAGCTGCCGCCCTCTCTCAACGTGCTCCGCCGACGTCGAGGCAGGCACCGCCGGGCGACCCCGTACCCCGACGCGTCTCCCAGGAAGGCCGGCAGCCCCCCGCGGATGCCCGGACGGTCCCCGCGCGGCCGCTCCAGCTTCGGGCAGCGGCGCCGGTCTCCCCGCTCCTCCCTCCCCTCTCTTCTGGGTTTTCCTCCGCCTCGGAGTCTCCCCTCGCTGGCCGTAGGACGTGTCCCGCCGGTCGTCTCCTCCTCTTGTCTAGCAGCTCCGGACGAGTCGACTCTCGCCCTCTCTGCTGTCGTAGGCGCCTTCGATCCGGGTCCTGGCGGTGGCCAGTTCCCCACCGGTGTAGGCTCCGCCGGACAGCCTACCGACTCCTCTTTCCCTCCCTCCGCACATTTCCCAGACCCTCTCCATCCTCATGCTCGTTGGTCGTAGGTGCTCATCGTCCTGGTCAACCGCTCATCTGCGCTGTTGCGGCAGTCTCGTCCGGAGTTGGCGCCCACTCGGAGCTAGCCGCCCCCCCCGTCCACGAGGTGCTCCCAGCCCACAGCACTCTCCGTCCGGTCGGTGCGGTCTCGGGAGGCCCGTCCTCAGTTCTTCCACCGGTAGCGTGTTCGGATCTTCTGGCATCGATTCCCCCACCGGTGGCGTGCTCGGAGCCTCTGCTCGGGTCCGTGCCGTCCCATCGCCCCTTGTCAGTCTGTTACTTTGGGGAGAGTGCGCCTCGGGTCTCGAGCGTTGACGCTCACGCTTTCTCCTTCTCGGTGGGCGCGTCATGCACTTTCCCCCACGCGAACGAGCTGGTGGACGCCCAGATACTTTACGCAGGGACCCCCTATCCCTCTCTGGCGCAATCGGCGGGCACGTGCTCTGGGTTTAACCCAGCTGCACAGTTCGTGAATCTGTCTCCTTGCGCAGGAGACCCCCAGCCCCTCTCAGTGCAGCTCGTGGGCCCCCCCACGAGGCAGATGACCCTTCCAAGAGCCTTGCGCAATCGATTTTGTGCAGGTCCCCCACCCTCCTGTGGGCCCCTCAGTTTCGCTCCTTTCTGTGCCTAAGCTGCCTCCCCCTCCTCGCCTACTGGGACCCACCCCCGCCCACTCCAAGCACGTGCTCGCCCCCTCGGCCCTGTTCAACGTGCAGGAGGCTGTACGCTTGATGCCCGCCCCCCCGCTCGCGGGTCCCACGGCCCATACTCCTTCCTCTGCGCCCTTTTTGGGTCCATCCCTCCTCGGGGGTACCCAACCTACTGCCCTTCCCCATTCGCGCTTGTCGGGCCTCATCCCCGCCTCCCTCGCTCCGCAGTCACTCCGGCCGTCCCCCCTTGGGGCACCGCGTGGTTCCCTCTCGTGCCGCCCCTTGCCTGGTCTGGCCCCGGCTCCCCTGGCTGTCGCCTGCGAGATCCCGCCCCCCCTCAGACTTTTGTCTGCTCGGGTCCACCCTTGGCGCACGTCCACGTTCCCCCTTTAGTGGCCGGTGCTAACGGTCAGGCTGGAGTGCACATCTCCCCTCCGCCAGCCAGCAGTGATCCCCCGCGTTCCCCTTCGGACTCCTCCTTTCTCTGGGTCCCAGCTCCTGTAGCCCCCCCTCCGACCCGCGGATCGTCATCGCCCTCGGAATCGCTCCCTCCACCACCAGGAGTCCTCCCAAACTCCCTCTCCTTCGCTGACGTCCTGAGGCCGGATAGGACTCAGTCTGATCACGTTGCGGCTGCGGAAGTGGTCCTGCCAGATGTCACTATCTCGCCCCCGCAGGACGGATTCCCTATCCGGGTCCCCTTCTCCCCCGAGGAGATCCGCTCTCTCTCCTCCCCGTTCATCAGGACCTTGGCCCTTAAGTTTGGAGCCGGATGCCCTAAAATTGCTATTGTTCGGGAGGCCATTGCCGGCTGGGGGCTCTTGTTGACATTCCGGATAGCTCCTCTAGACCCCAAACACATGTTTCTTCATCTCTCCTCCGATCAGGACTTCAGCAAGGTTTGGGCGAAAGGTTCGACCAGGATAGGCACTCAGATAGCCAAAATCGTTAAATGGTCACCGATCTTCAATCCCAAAATCGATTCGACCATAGTCACCTCCTGGATCACACTCCCCAATCTTTCCCTTGTGTGCTTTCCTGCAGCCGCCCTTAAGAGGATCGCCAGCTCTTTCGGAGTCCTGGTGGCTATCGCCGAAGAAATAAGAACCCTCTCCAAATGCAACTACGCAAAGATTTGCGTAGAGCTGGACCTTTCTAGCGAGCCTCCCAATTTGATCGAGATAGAACTGGGAGATCAGTCATTCGATCAAGCGCTGGTTTACGACAACAATATAATCTTCTGTCAACACTGCCAGATGAGCGGGCACTCGCTTCAACACTGCTTCCGTGCTCACCCAGAACTCAAGAAACCAGCCACCAGAAAGTCGTACGAGACTGACGCAGGTCCCACATCCCGTCCCCCATCACAGATCCTAATAGCCAACCCCCCATTTCGCAGTGCCCCCATCCCTTCCGGGTCGGTCTCCGCACCACCCCATTCTCTCGCCATTACCCTCCATAACTCCGTCCGAGCTCTAGACTGCGAGCCAGCCCGAGAGTCGCCTATCTCCGACGGCCCCCCTACCCCATCACCCCCTGCTCTCGCCATCACCCTCCATAATTCCTTCAGCGCTCTAGACTTTGATCCGGCTGACTGCTCTCCAGAGTCGCCAGTCTCTGGTAGCATCCTCAACCCTCCACCACCTCCCCCTATCGACCTCGACATCGCTCCCCTCCAGATCCCTTCCAGCTCCCCCTTCTCCCTCACCTCTCCCCCCCAGCCTCCCCTCCTGCTCGTGAGATCCCCTGTATTCTTTCATCGGCCGGGCTCCGATCGCACTCCCTCGAGGCGGAAGCTGATTCGATCTCCGCGGACGATCCGCCACCCCTCCGCAGCTTGGCCATCGTTCGCCCTCGCCCGTCTTCCCCTCTCACAGGCAGATTCTGGCAGGCTGTCAATGTGGGGTTCCTTGATCGCAGCAATCCTCTTTGCGCTCTGGCGGAATGTGATGACTCTGACAATTCCCCTACGGCAGCCGAGGTCCTCTTTTGAAACTCAGATAGGGCTCCAGAACCGGTCAGCACTATCCCCAAAAACAATTCTAGTAAGAGAAAGAAGAAATCAAAGAAACAAAGACAGCTTACGGCGATGACCACAAGATCCGCCACAAAGCTTCAAAACACCCCCTCATCCTCCCTTAATGCCTAACATCCTTTCCTGGAACGTTCGCGGCATAGGGAATAAACAGACTATGAATCGGATCATCAGCCTCACCAAATCTAACCGGATTGATTTACTTGTTATTATTGAACCCAAAATTCCATAAAAAAGGATGAAGGCTATCCAACTCAAGCTGGGATTCCCCTACGCGCTCTCCGGATGTCACGACATCTGGATCTTCTTCGCCGCTGACTTCCGCTTCGGCATTATCAGCGACTCCACTCAGGCCCTCTCCTGTTGGGTCGAGCACCCAGCCTTCAAGTCCCGCGTCCTTCTCTCTGCCATCCATGGTAGCTGCTCCATCCCGGAGCGTAGAGTGCTTTGGGATCTTCTATCAGGGCCCTCCCTTCCCCACAACGAATTGCCATGGCTTTGCATCGGAGATTTCAACACTGTTTCTTGCAGAGCAGAAAAATCTGGTGGTCGTGACCCCCCTCATTCGGCCATGGAGGACTTCAACAACTTCGCCTTCAACGCGCACCTTTCCGATATCCCCTTCTACGGTAATCAATTCACTTGGTGTAACATACAAGAAGGATCTCGTAGACAGAACTCACGCCTTGATCGTGTCATGGTTAATGACAGTTGGTCGGAATTGGGATTGATCAGTAATCTTTCACACCTGAACTCCACCGAATTCGATCATTCTCCACTTTTTCTCGAGATCAACAATACTCATACCCGCATCAAAAAATCCTTCCGCTTCCTTGACTTCTGGCGCCACCACCCCCAATTCATGCACACCGTGGAAGAGGCTTGGACATCTGTCAACCATATGGATCCTTTGATCAGAATAGCGATCAAACTCAAAGCTACTAGAAAAGCCCTTACGACCTGGAGCAAAATTGCATTCGGAGACATTTTTCAAGCCATCAAGGATGCGGAAGACGACGTCACCCGTGCGGAGATCGACTCCGCCGTCGTTAATTCCCAGGAGAATCGCGCATCACTTAACCGCGCCAAAGCCATCCTTAAATCCAGAATCAGGGTCGAAACGGAATTCTGGAAACAAAAGGCTAGATTAGCCTGGGACATGGAAGGGGACCAAAATTCTGGATTTTTTCACAAGTGCGTCAAAGGGCGTAGAAGTTCTCTAAAGATCCATCGCATCCGCGATGGAAACGGTGTCCTGCTGGACGACCAGGCGAACATTCAGAATACATCCACGAACTACTTCTCCAACATGTTTTCTAAAGAGGCCGTGGTTAAAGATGACAGATTCCTGGCCTAGATTCCCCCCCTGATTTTCGACAGGGACAATGAGATCCTCAACGCGTCTCCCTCTGTCGATGAGATTAAGACCGCGGTGTGGTCCATTAATGCTAACAGCGCCCCAGGTCCGGACGGGTTCAATGGGGTGTTTTTTCGAACATGCTGGGACATCATTCAGTACGACCTCTGGGATGCCACAACCGCATTTTTTCAAGGAGCATCGTATCCGAAATCTATATCATCCGCCCACATCATCCTCATTCCTAAGAACGACAACCCGGAGACCTTTAAAGACTTCAGACCGATCAGCCTCTGCATCTTCACTAACAAAATTATTTCAAAAATCATCGCCTCCAGAATGTCAGACCTCCTCCCCAGAATTATCTCCGAAGAACAAAGTGGCTTCGTCAAAGGACGCAATATTACAGATAATATTCTTCTGGCTCAAGAAATGATAACTTGCATGAAATTCCCGTCCAGGGGGGAACGTGGCTATCAAACTGGACATAGAAAAAGCATACGACCGTCTTGACTGGCAATTCATGATCTGGGTGTTCAGAGCCTTTGGTTTCTCTGAAACTGTGATTGATATCATCTTTAGATCTATCAACAACTCCTGGTTTTCCATCGTCATCAACGGTCAAGCTCAGGGTTTCTTCAAAGCTACTCGCGGAGTCAGACAGGGAGATCCTCTCTCCTCCACCATCTTCATCATCACGGCCGAAGCCCTGAGCAGAAATCTCAAAATCATGACACGATCTCCTGGATTCCAGCACTTTCACACCACGACTGGCTGCCCTCTCATAACTCATCTGGCGTACGCTGACGACATCCTTATTTTCTCCGCTGGCGCGATCGAAGCCATTGAGGTGGTTATGAATACTCTCACTAACTACACTAGATGCTCAGGCCAAAAGATTAACAACAGCAAAAGCGTGATCTACACTCATCACAAAGCTGATAGAAGTCACTCGGCGGTGCTGTCCAACATGACCTCCTTCTCCACAGCCTACCCCCCTTTTCTCTACCTTGGGTGCCCATTGGTGTATGGCAGAGTGAACTCTGGCATTTTCGACCACTTGGTGGGCAAGGTGCGCAAGAAAATTGCGGGCTGGCACAACGCTACCCTCTCTCCGGGGGGTAAGTTAATTCTCATAAAGCACGTCCTATCCTCTATCCCCATATACACCCTAGCAGTGTGCTCCCCCCATCAAAGTGCTCCTCTCTATTGAATCCATCATCGCCAATTTCTTCTGGGGTCATATCGAGGGAAAGAACAAGCATCACTGGGCCAGTTGGGCTACTATGGCCAAACCCACCGTTGAGGGTGGTTTTAGGTTCTGTAGACTCACCCTCATAGTGGACGCCCACTCTGCAAAATTGTGGTAGAAACTCCGCTCCGAAAACTTGATCTGGACCAGGTTCATGAGAGCGAGATACTCCAGATTCTGTCACTTGACTGAGGCGTCTGCCAACAACAGATCCTCTGCGTCATGGCGGCGCATCATCCGCGGTCGTAACCTGGCAGAACCGCTACTGCGTTTGACATTGGGCAATGGCCGCTCACAGGCTTGCAAGGAACGATGGTTGGGGGACGACATCCTTAGGCCAAATGCTACTACTCCGCCGCTGTGCGAGATCCGGGATTTATGGGATAACGTAGCGGCTGGGTGGAATTGGGACAGAGTTCGCGATTGGTTTGGCCCGGAGGCTACGGCGACCCTGGGCGCCTCTACGCTATCGATTAATGACGCACAAGACGTGCTCAGTTGGTCCCCGAACCCGGGTGGCCTCTTCATCCTGGCTTCGGCCAGATCCATCATCAGTGATACCCAGGTAACGTCCCCCCCTTCCGCCAAGTTTTGGCACACATACATTCCTGCTAAATGGTCCATTCTAATCTGGCGTGCCGCGCATCGAAAACTTCCCACGGACGATGCCGTGAAATCTTTCGGCTTTAGTCTGGCATCCAGATGCCACTGCTGTGCCGATCCACAACCAGAATCCGTCGAGCACGTTCTTCTTTCTGGTGATTCTGCCTCCCATATTTGGAAGTACCTCCATTTAAAGTGCAAGATTGTCCCCAGAGGCATCAACGATCTGCTGGCCAGCTGGAACACGTCTCACGAACCTCAGATCGTCGCTGCCGCCGTATTTTGGGTTTTATGAAAAAACAGAAACAAATTCAGATTCGAGGGCCATCAATTCGCGCCGTCTCAATTGTACAGAGAGGTTCTTCGACAAATCTAAAAAAGAATGAGGTGTTGCACTCACACCTCGGACCAGTTTTGGGCAACCCTGGGATGACCTGATCTCCGCGTATGCTGGCTCTTTGGTCATGTCGGTCCGAGGGTCTGGGATGCTATCTACGTTGGCGCTAGCTTTGGCCGCCTTACCTTCTGATGCTCGGTCCAGCATCCGTTTTGTGGGCAATACTTCGTGCTCTCCTTCTTTTACTTTGGGTCTTTTTTCGCGCATGGCGCGCTTACTTGTATAGGCTTCGACATTTTGCGCCTGTCAATCAATAAAGCTTGTGTTCTTCTATATATATATATATATATATATATATATATATTTCCTTGGGCCAGCATATATATATATATATATATATATATATATATATATATATGCTGGCCCAAGGAAGAAACATCCAGGACAATATTATGCTGGCCCAAGAGTTAATCACCTGCATGAAGTTTCCAGCTAGAGGGGGCAACATTGCCGTTAAGATAGACATGGAAAAAGCCTACGACAGGCTGGATTGGCAATTTATGATCTGGGTTTTCAGAGGTTTCAATTTCTTGGAAGCCTGGACCAACACCGTGTGGAGATCCATCAGCAACTCGTGGTTCTCCACGGTTATCAATGGCCAGGCGGGTGGATTCTTCTAATCCAGTCAAGGCGTTAGACAGGGCGACCCCCTATCCTCCATCGTCTTTATCATTGCCGCGGATGCCCTGAGTAGAAAACATAACAATATGGTCGGTACTCCGAACTTCCAACACTATCACACCTCCAGTGGCTGCCCTACTATCACCCACCTGGCATTCGCGGACGATTTACTCATCTTCTCCTCGGGGGACGTTGGAGCGGAGGATGTAGTCCACAAAACCCTGCAGAGGTACTCCAGATGTTCGGGTTAGAAGATCAATCATTCCAAGAGCTTTATCTACGCCCACCATAACATCAAAAGAGAGCACGCTACCAACCTCTCCAACTTAACATCTTTCTAAGTTGCCCAACCCCCGTTCAACTATCTCGGTTGTCCCCTGGTGTACGGGAAATCTAATACCCGCATCTTTGAGAACCTGATAGCTAGAATCAGGAATAAACTTGAAGGGTGGCATAATGCCACTTTGTCCCCGGGTGGCAAGATGATCCTTATCAATCATGTGCTTGCTTCCATCCCCATCCACACTCTAGCTGCGTGCTCCCTGCCAAGAAGGTTCTTGATTCGATCGAGATCTTCTGTAACTTCTTCTGGGGGCATTGCAATGGTCAAGACAAGCACCACTGGGCTAGCTGGGAATCAATGGCTCGACCTCCCGAAGTCGGAGGTCTGGGATTTACTAAGCTCACCCATATCGTTAATTCTTTCTCCATGAAATTATGGTGGAAACTCTGCGTGAGCAAGAACTTATGGACCAGATTTATGAAGGCCAGGTACTTCAAATACACTCACCCAACACTGGCCATATCCAACAGCAGATCATCGGCGGCCTGACGTCGCATCCTTGTTGGTCGCGACCTCGCCGAGCCCACGATGAGACTCATATTGGGCACCGGCGAGTCAAACCCATTCCTGGAGCGATGGACCGGGGACAGCTTAATCCCTAGTTTTCTGGTTACCCCGAGAAACAGCAAAATCAGAGACTTGTGGAACTTTTCTACTAACGACTGGTACTGGGACAAAATCCGGGATTGGGCTGGTGATGAAGCAGTGTCTAGCATCTGCCAGATCGGTATTACCTTAGGCAGTGAAGATGATGCGTTTAGATGGACGCTTGAAACTTCAGGGGCATTCTTAGTGAGGTCCGCGAGGAATGCTATCCTTGGGCCTGGCCAGCCGCATCACCCCATTGCGCACTTTTGGCATAGCTGTATCCCCAAGAAGTGGTCCATCCTCATGTGGAGAGCCATTAACAAGAGACTGTCCACTGATGACATTCTCAACACCATCGGGATTAGTCTTGCGTCAGCCTGTAATTGCTGCCCGGATCGTCAAATGGAGACCATCGACTACATCTTTTGTCAAGGGACCCTGCCAGGCATTTCGTGGAGGACCCTCAATCTGCTCTACAACATTTAGCCGGGCGGTAGACGCTTCCATGATCTAGCGGGCGCCTGGGGCTCTGCTTTCCACGGCCACCAGATCGTTACAGCGGCCGCCGCGTGGGTGATATGGAAAAATCGCAACAATGCGAGATATGAAGGCCACCAATACTCTTCTGATCAGATCATTCGGGAAGTCTTCCGTCAGTGCTGTAAGCGGAGCACCCTTTGCTCCCACACTCCGAGTACGTTTTGGGCCTCTACCCTCCCTTAGCTCCTGCAAGTGGAGATCCGTCCATCCCTCTTCGTTCCTTTTTGGTGGTATACTTGTATAGGCTTTGTCATTTTGTGTCTTGTATACTTGGCCAGGCTTCGGATTTTGTGCCTTTTTAATAAATGGAGAGGGGTTTTCATTATATATATATATATTTTTTTAAATATATATATATGTATATATTTTTTAAATATATATATATTTTTAAATATATATATATATATATATATATATATATATATACACACACACACACACACAAATATATATATACACATATGTATAAGTCAAGAAGGAAAACATGGTTTGTGAGTGAACGATGTTGGGGCTGCTGGTAAAGAGTCTAAATCTGAGAACAAAAGTAATATGAGACTACGAGAGTATTCTATGTATAACATTTTACAATCTATATTAAAAAATATATATAATATATATATACATATATCTATATATAAGTATATACCCAATATGAAAGCCAATGAAGGTCGTACTCGAACCTGGAGTAAGCTCCCAGGTCTGAAATAAGAGTCTCGACCCTCACATAAACACATTTCGAAATTAGGCATAAAGGAAATTAATATATATATACACATACATATATATCTATATGCATTAAATAGTAAAACACCATAATTGCCTAAAAATGGCTAGAAAATATGAATCAACCCCGAGAGTCGATTCCCACAAGTCCCAAACAATGTCCAAGGACCAAAAACTCATAATTTATCGCCATTAAACTCAGAAATCAAAATATCATATAAATCTCAAATTTTGAATTCAAAGAAAAACCCCATTTTCACAAAATGACCCAAAATAGAATTAATCCATGAAACTTAGCAAATAGGTCGGTCTCGACATGTGGGACGTGCTCGGGTATTCCCCGGGTCTAAACCGTGTCCGTATCGTGTCCAGCGAACGAGTATCAGGAAACCTGATACGCGCGTGAACCCAATCGATGTGAACCCGATTTCTCGCTCGTTTTCGATCCATCTCTTGTGAAAATTCGCGTACACCTGGGCGTACACATCCCCGACCTACTGGTCGAGTTATCGTGTAGCCAAGTGTCATGTCCGACAAGCACGCAGAGCGTGTTCGTGCGCGGGTGTACGCGCGTGCACCGCCCCGTGCACAACGTCTTACACGCGTGCCATCGAGTCTAGGGACTCGTGTGTCCCACCACGTGTCGTATGTTCATGTCCTAGGCTAGGGTAGGTATATGGCTACACGTTGGATACCCTGATTCGTGTCCACATGTCGTATCGTGTCCGCACGAACTGCGTTTCAGCGGCGGCTGTCCCGCTCGCGCGCGTGTGTGTGCGGTCGGTGCCGACAAGATTTCTTCCTCATTTCTTGACGAAACTTCACGAAACTTTTGGAGCATGATCTCAGTCACGGCTCCCACCTACACGTCAATTTTCACATGACCATGTGGCCTGTGCGTCAAGGAATCACCCCCGAGTAGCAAGGCACGCGTGCGGCCTGGCGTACAGCACGTTCGTGTCCTGTTTGGGCACGGACACAAGTCCGATTCGTGTTGAAACCTATGGGGTCGTGATCCTCGTGTATAGGGTATCAAAATATGTAAAAAGATTCGACAGAAAACAGAATTTAATTTTTTGCGACATTTCGTCGAACACCTACGCATATTAGCCGACACGTGTCCGATACGGACACCAAATGAATGCGAAATTGGACAAAATTAATCCTACAAGTGATGGGTACCTAGATGCTCACTATCATGAAGAAAAATCAAGAAAAACTATACTAGATTAGGATTTACCTATTGTGAGTCAAGGATCTCAATGCAAAGGACTCTCCGAGCGCTCCAACGGTCGAGTATCCTCAAGCAAACGTCTCCACCACCTTTCTAGCACTGCTCCAACAAGATCCTCTCCTTACCACGAGCACGACGGTCTTTATTTGAGGAGAAACGGACTCCGGATGCAAAAGTTATAAATTTTGGAAGAGGGGAGATCTAGGATTTCTTGGAGGCTACAAACTACAATGCAAATGAGATGGGATGGGCTGCCTATGGCCGGCCAAGTATAGGAAGATTAGGGTTAGGTTAGATGCATGGGCTTGGGCTCCCTAGGTTGCTAGTAAAGCCCAAGTCAAAAAGGCTTTAGAAAGGCTACTAAAAATAAGGCTAAAAATCAATTAAACCACTATAAAATTAACTAATAAATTCTAAATTAATTATAATGATAATAAATCTAATTCTAATATGACATTAAGGTTCTAGGTCATGGTTGGCTAGGTTAAACCCATCAAAACTACTCATACACCAAACCAAACCACATATCATCACATAAATTCAATAAATAAATAAAATAATCTAAAATTACCAAAATAACCTTGAAATGAAAAGTGGGTGTGACAAGTCTACCCCCCTTAAAATAATTTTGTCCTCGAAATTAAAGACAAAACTGAATAGACAGGAAGGATAGAAAGTCATACCTCAAGACTGAAAAAGATAAGGGTATTGCTCGCGCATCTCATCCTCCCTCTCCCAGGTAGACTCACCTGGAGAGTGATGCCTCCATGCTACGTGAACTAAGGATATGGTCTGGTTCTTCAACACCTTCTCTCGTCGGTTCAGAATCTCCACAGGCTGCTCTGGATAACTGAGAGTAGGGCCACCTCAATTTCGGAATGATCCAATACATGGCTAGGATCCGCCACGCACCATCTCAGCTGCGACACGTGAAATACGTTGTGGACTCCCTCTAATGCAGGGGGAAAGTCCAGCCTGTATGATACGTCACCGACTCTTCTGCTGACAACGAAAGGTCCGATAAAATACGGACTAAGCTTTCCACCTTCACCAAAGCAAATAGTACCACGCGTCGGAGATATCCTCAAGAACACCAGATCACCAACCTAGCACAAATATGGTCTCAACTTAACTATAACAATCACATGAGCAACAAAAAATCACAACAAACAAGATTCTAATCCTAAGTCTAAGCTGTACCTCAAACTACAAAGGTCTCCGGTGGCTGTCGGCCCAATGCCGCTATCTGTCCTGCGCCACGCGAAGTCGATCTCTGATGAGCTTCACCTTCTCGGTTGCGTCAACAACCGTCTCAGGTCCCAATAAAGCTCGCTCTCCAACGTCATCCCAAGATAAGGGTGTATGACATCTCCGCCCGTACAGTGCCTCGAATGGTGATATCCCAATGCTGGCTTAAAAACTGTTGTTGTAAGCAAACTCTACCAAGTGTAGGTGATCCTCCCAGGATCCTCCAAAATCCAGAACACAGGTCTGCAGCATGTCCTCGAGAGTCTGAATAGTCCCTTCTGACTGTCCGTCCATCTGAGGGTGGTATGCAGTAATGAATTTGAGCTGAGTACCCAAACTAGTCTGCAGACTCCGCCAGAAATAAAAAGTAAAGCGACTATCCCGATCCGAGACAATGCTCATCGAAACTCTGTATATCCTGACAATCTGCCGTATATACATCTCCGCTAGCTTCTCAGTAGACGTACCCACTTTAAATGGCAAAAAGTGGGCCGATTTGGTCAACCTGTCTACGATGACCCAAATTGCATCTTTTTCTCCTGGTGAACGCGATAATCCAGAAACAAAATCCATCGTGATGTGCTCCCACTTCCACTCTGGAATGGATAATAGCTGCAACGGTCCTCCTGGGCTCTGCCTCTCTGCCTTAAACACCTGGCTACGAAGCGTGCTACATCCCGCTTTATCCCATACCACTATACATGCTCCTTCAAATCTCTATATATTTTGTTGGCACCTGGATGTATAGAGTACTGAGAGCGATGGGCCTCCTGCATGACCTGCTTCCGAAGCTCTCTGCTAGGCACACACAGTCTGGAACCATGCCTTAATGTGCCATCCTCTGCAATGATGAACTCCTCATCTACCAATCCTGCTCGAACCTGCTCTCGAATATACCGTAGAGTAACATCATCGAACTGAGCTGACTTGATCCTCTCCATCAAGTCTGACTGAATCTGAAGGCCCCACATCTGCATCTGAACTCCTGGCACGATCACCTCGATCCCCAAGCTCTCCAAATCTGCTAATAAGTGACAATCCATCGTCAAACACATAGCTACCGGATACCTACTCAAGGCATTGGCAACCACGTTGGCCTTTTCTGGATGGTACTGCATTGAAATATCGAAGTCCTTTATCAACTCCAACCATCTGTGCTGCCTCATGTTGAGCTCTTTCTGTGTAAACATATACTTCAAGCTCTTGTGGTCTGTGAAGATCTCCACACGCTCTCCGTATAAATAGTTCTTTCACAACTTTAGAGCAAAGATAACTGCCGCCAACTCTAAATCATGGGTAGGGTAGTTTTTCTCATGCGGTCGTAACTGTCTGGATGCATAGGCAATCACCTTCTCATGCTGCTGTATGACACAACCCAAACCCTTTTCTGAGGCGTCACTGTAGATAGTCAGCCCGCCTGATCCTGATAGTAATATCAAAATTGGGGCTATCGTCAGTCGCTTCTTCAACTTATCAAAAGCAACCTGACACTCCTCTGACCAGATAAACTCTGCGTCCTTTTGGGTCAGCCTAGTCAATGGCTCTGCAATCCGAGAGAAATCCTGAACAAACCTCCTGTAGTATCCTGCCAGTCCCAGAAAGCTCATGATCTCTGCAACTGAAATCAGTGCTGTCCACGCCTCGACTGTTCTGATCTTCTTTGGGTCGACTGAGATCCCATCTCTGGTCACAACATGACCTAGGAAATCAACTCGATCCAAGAAGAACTCACACTTCGAGAGCTTGCCATAAAGCTGCTCCTTCCTGAGAGTCTCCAGAACCATTCTCAAATGCTCCTTATGCTCCTCTGGGGTCTTCGAATACACCAAGATGTCATCGATAAACACCACCACGAACTTGTCCAAGTACTGGTGGAACACCTTGTTCATCAAGTTCATGAACACCGTCGGGGCGTTAGTTAACCCAAACGGCATTACCATGAACTCAAACTGGCCATACCGAGTCCTGAAAGCTGTCTTCGGAATATCCTCCCTCTTCACCTTCACCTGATGATAACTTGACCTCAGATCAATTTTTGAGAATACTTTCGCTCCGCTCAACTGATCGAATAGGTCATCGATCCTCGACAGCGGGTACTTGTTCTTGATCGTGAGACTATTGAGTACATTGTAGTCGATGCACATCCTTACCGACCCATCCTTCTTCGGTACAAAGAGTACTGACGCACCCCACGGTGAAGAACTCGATCGGATGAAGCCTTTGTCCTGCAACTCATCCACCTGCTTCTTCAACCCCTCAAGCTTACTATTGTTCACTCTATAGACATGCTGAGATATCAGCTCTGCGTCGGGTACCAAGTCTATAGAGAACTCCACATCCCTGTCCGGAGGCAGCCCTGGCAATTCCTCCGGAAACACATCCATAAACTCAGCTATCAGTGGATGTGGCACGCTCTGCTCCTCTACAGAAAACTCTGCTGCTCTGCTCTGTCTCTCGCCTGATGAACTCGAACTCTGGCTCTCCTAGCATGCTGAAAAGAACTTTACCACCACGATAATCTATACTGGCATGGTGCCTGCTCAACCAATCTATACCGAGTACAATATCGTAGTTCGGTAATGGCATTACGAGTAGACTCACATCCAATTCTCGACCTTCCAAAACTACTCTTCGATCCTTGTAAACATCACGAACGAGGATAACACCATCCCCAGTCATGATCTTGCAAGTCCTAGGCAATGGTTCAGAAGAAAGCTGGTGTCTAATTGCAAATGATACAAACACAAAGCTATGGAAAGCACCCGAATCAAATAATGCGAATGCGGGAAAAGAGTCAATAAGAACAGAACCTGCTATAAGATCTCCTACTGGCTCGGACTCCTCAGCAGCTATGGCGAAAGCTCGCCCCTATTGACCTCCTCTGGCCTGCTGTTGGTGCTGAATGAACTTCTGCTGCTGGGTCGGCAGTGGTCCTTTCTGCTGCACTACTGGGGCCTTGGCTCCTGCCCCCTGAGCTGTACGTCCCATAGCCATGGGATAATCCCTCAACTGGTGCTCTTCTGTACCACAAAGTAGGCACTTGCCGAGCCTCTTTTTGTACTCATTCTATACATGCCCCAGCTTCTTACAGAAGGTACAACTGATGGTCTGCTACTGTCTCGGTGCCTGCTGAAACTGCTTCTGTTGAAATGGCTTCTGTTGATGCTGTTGCTGTTGATAGTAAGGCCTCTTGGCTGGACCCCTACTGCTACTGGCTTCATGTAAATCTCGACCTCTCTTCGTCTTCAGTTCTAGATCATCCTTCGTTGCCATAGCTCCCATCAAAATCTTCTCGAATGTAGCATTCCTATTGCTCTTGGTTAAGGACTTGACTAGCTTAATCAAGCCCTTTCTGAACCTCCTAGCCTTCACTGTCTTGCTAAAGACCTCCACAAATCTGTCCAGACGATAGAACTCTCCGGCGTACTCCTCTACTGTCTGGTTTCCCTGAACCAGGTTATCAAACTGCGTCTCCAACGTGCCAAGTACAGTGTCGGAAAAGAACTTTTCCTTGAAAAGCTTCTTAAAAGCCTCCCAAGTTTGCCCCGTAGTACCAATCCTGGGGTCGGTCTGGTACCAAGTACAGGCAAGGTCCTGCATCTGACTGCCCACGGCTTCCACCTGAAGTCTAGCCGGTATCTTCGCGAGACGGAAGATCTCCTCTACATGCTCGATCCAGTCGTCGGCATATAGGATACCCTCGGTACCCTTGAAGTCTCGCGGCCTCATCTTCTGAAAATCCTGAATACCTGGTGTCCTCGGCTGGTATGGCTAGATCTGCCCTTCTTGGGGTTGGGCAGCCACCCTCTCTATTTCCACCATCGCTAACTGATGGGTATTATCAATGCCCTGCCTTATGTCCTCTGCCTGGCGTTGTTGCGTCTCTATTATCTGCTGCATGAAGGCGAAGAACTATGCCACATCAACTGTGTAATGTCCCGCTCCGTATCGGTGCATTATGATGAGTCATTGACTCGAAGAGTTGCATTGACCCGATGAGATATCGATGCGAATCGATGCAAGTGTTACGTTGGCCAAAGGTAAGCCTTGAGTCGATTTGAATCTATGGATCGAATCGATGCAAAGGATAAGTTTCGTTGAGCAAGTGCTAATGTTGGTTGATCTGGTGTGCATGCTATGCCTTTATGCTGGATTACGGATCGTGGTATGGGCACAATAGGCCAAATCAATCGAGTAGTT